>JAAXYW010004061.1:0-10052 GCA_036851895.1 Orthonychiurus folsomi | reverse complement strand
CAACACTTTCTGCTAATTTTTAAAATTGGGGGATTCCAACAACCTCCCAAACAAATGCAATAACTGCGGGGGAAAAAAACCTTGACTTGTCTTCACTTTGAAGGCTAAAGCGGGAAATCCGCAATTAATTAATAAACTCTGCAAAACAGAAATATTACACACAAACGTTTGATTAGTTTGTACTTTTTGCATTGAAATAATACTTTGGACAGTACTTCTCTTCTGGAATGGTTTTTCGGCAATAATCATTTGACGTACGCCCTTTGTGGTAATCTGTTAGAAGTTTTCTTTCATAGACTGACAGTTCGCGGAGTTTTGGCAATGTGGACTCAACAAATCAAAAAAATTTTAACTGATAAGCAAAATGTATTTTAAAATAGTGCTACAGCGTTTACTTATCAAAATTTGTTGAAATCAGTCGGACAGGAGTCGTGCGTCACCGCAAAATGTTGAAAGCAGGTTTTGTTCAATACTGTTTTGGTGCCGATTTCAAAACATACCGCGCGCTTTACATATTGCTAGATGGATTGGCTACCTGTTGGACAAACTACACCCTCCTCGGTTGTATTCTTGTACCAAGTTCGATGGGTTGTGAAGGGATTCTGACTAACTGACTATTTGTTATATGTTCATGTTTATCATTCAGGTGCTATAATTGCATCATCAAAATGACTCAATAAACTTATTTCTGGATACGGAGCACTATTTGTATTAAGCCTAGTTCGCAATACTCGAGGCATCCGTCATGCCTCTGCGTTGACGCACGCTAAAATCGCGCCGCACTGTGAGATATGCGCTGCGCAAACGCACCGGCGTGATGCTTGATGCTTAATGTGACTTGTTCGTATTGTTGAGAGGAATGTACTTTGGTGACATTACGAAATCATTCCACAATCCACAATTCACAATGTCGGTTGACTGGGTGCAAATGCGATGCGACTGAGCACGAATCTCTCTGCAATTCAACCTTTGTATGCGTATGAATGAAACTTTAATACTTGGTAATTATTGGACACAGTTGGGCAAAATATTTCAAACTGTATTACGAAAATTCCCGGCCAAAATACTCATGATTCAAAAAACAAAACAAAATACTGGAATGCTGTTCTGCGCCGAAAGGGCTTTTTAAGCATAATCTTGCCAAATTACAAAATACTTTTAATGACTGCTGAAACATCCAATCAAATGGGCTTCGTCAGATGGACAAATGAAATCATACTACAAGCCAAAAATGTTTTCAAAAAATTATTTATAAAAGAAAAATCTGCTCAAAATACCTGTTCGGAGGAGTCGCAAATGCGTTATGCAAGTTGTTTTTGATATGCAAGTGTTTTGCCAAACTTAGCAATTGGCCTCCAATTACTGGAATATAGCAAAATGGATCAATCGGCAAGAATCAGACACGACACACTTTTACTAGCTCAATCCACACTTCGTTCGCAGTGAAGAGATGCTAAAACTGAATTATTAGTTTTCCCCCAAGTCCTCATTTTAATGTCAACTTGAACTCAACAGTATTTTACACTATTCTCTACATAGAACCCACACAATAATAAAATTGCACTGCAACATAAAAACCTTACTATTTTCAACAAATCAGATTAAGGTTTGACCGACTTCAAAATATTGACGAACGGAATCCATGACAATAAACTTCAAAACACCCGCCATCGCATGCGTCACGCGTCAGAAGTTGAAAATATTAAACTTCTGCGAACCTGCGAATATCGCACAAATTAGCCGACGCACGCCGGAAGAAGTCTGACGCATGCGTCGGGGACGCATTGTAGTTCACCACCAAACGCAGACGCAACCTCCCGACGCATGCGATATTGCTATTGTGAACTAGGCATTATACTTCTGAAACCCGCAGGGAATCCATATTTAACTACAGTTCGTCACTTTATATATAACTAGCCGCGGCAGCCTGCTTCGCAGGCTGACCTTCCATATGGCACCTCCTTGAAATTCTTTACAAAAACACAATCACAGAAAAACACAAAGTCGCAACCAAAACAAAACGAAAGTGGAAAAATAGTATTATTCCCCAGCACCGGCGACTTCCAACTACTCATTCAACCCGAACAATAATTACAATATAATATAACAGTCCACCTTTTACACCTTTAACCTACAAAAAAATAAAATAATCCCACCGCTCCAACTCCAAACTACTTCGTTAATCCACAAAATAAATTAAATTAAATATAAAACCCCGCATATCACTCACAAAACTACACATTTAAACCCACAAAATAAACTCGAAGTAAAAGCACACTCAACCTAGATTTTATAAACTAAATTTAATTGTTGTTGCAATTTGTTAACGCTTGCGACGTGTCATAGCACCTTACCGCGCCGTAAAAGCAATTAAAAAGTGAAAATATAAAAATAACACCATGGATACCTAAATGTAAGAAACGTTGGACGGACGGAAGGAAGGAAGGAAGGACGGATCCCACTTTAATATAGTGTTAGATTTATGGCCACATTTTCCATATTGGATGGAGTAAAGTCTTCACATTTCTCCTCAAATTCCTGATTCAACACGGTACTGACCGGAGGACTGAGGAGTTCAGTTCATTTCTAAGATAAGATATCAAACCCATGGGCGACATTATATTAAAATGAGACAAAGACAACATCCCTATCTGATTGATATAAATTAAAGAATTGATTGAAAAATAATGCTTGCAGTGTGCCCCAATCTTGTTTTCCTAATTTTCCAAATTCAATCCTAGAAATTCCTACAGAATTCCTTTGAAAGTTGATCCTAATTTACTTTTGCATGTTTAATGGCAAGTTTGCAAGCCTTCAAAGAGCAGAATTCGTAAGTGGACTGGTAAATAAAATAAAATCCATGTGCACATTTATTCTAACCTGGTTTTTCGACTGTCTAAATTAAAGTCGGTTCGTTTCTATTAATTCAAGTATAATACGCACACAAATATTACAAATGATAACAATTGGAATTGGCCCATCAATTCTGAAAGGTCATTCTTGATTTACTGTCGCTTATATTCAAAAGTCTACTGACTCCACTTCAAAGAATCTGGATGTTAAAGTAAATCATCAAGACAATACGTGGCACATTTATTATTTCGAATTAGTTTTTAACAAAAAATGTTGATTATTAGCCAGTAGCCTTGAGCAGTACTGACGGTGACACCAGCAGACGATACCGTTTCCTTGGCCTTGACTTTATTTTAATCAATTCGAGTTTACTTTGACACCACTCCACGCAATTCTTTCTCGCAAGATTGAATTGCAAGTCTTCATTTTGTTGGTCATTTTGAATAGATTCCAGTATCCGCAAGCCATCCGCCTCTGTAATGAGCCATTGCTTCGCCTTGCATTTCATTGCAAATATTCTGAATTTCTCCAACTTGTCCATTGGTTCAATCGTCACTACCACCTGCTTCATTGGTACATCTTGCTCCAATTTCTGTGCAATCGGGAATGGGATACATTGATTCAGAACGCGATTCCCCTCAGCGGCAAACGTCAAAAATTGTTTGTGGGCTTTTAAAATGAACCGCCGGCAGTTCCTAATCCCTTCGAGGACTAGCCACATGTGAGGAAGCAACAAATTCTGATTGCATTCTGCTGTCTTCTTCCCGACAATGACGGAAAGTACCCAGGTGTGTACTGAAATGGTCAATGGTGAGTTTCTGTATTCCGCAGAGACAACTACTGCCAGCATTTTATTCGCACAAGGCTCATTCGTAATATAATTTGCTAGCAAATCCGAGAATGGAATGTATTTTCCCACCAAGGCCGGATCAAGGACTTGACCTTGACCCAATAAACTGCTGAACGTGGATTGGAGGCCCTGGGACATCGAGTAGCTTCTACCGATTCTAACCACATGTGAGGAAGCAACAAATTCTGATTGCATTCTGCTCTCTTCTTCCTGACAATGACGGAAAGTACCCAGGTGTGTACTGAAATGGTCAAGGGTGAGTTTCTGTATTCCGCAGAGACAACTACTGCCAGCATTTTATCCGCACAAGCCTCATCCGTAATATAATTAGCTAGCAAATCCGAGAATGGAATGTATTTTCCCACCAAGGCCGGATCAAGGACTTGACCTTGACCCAATAAACTGCTGAACGTGGATTGGAGGCCCTGGGACATCGAGTAGCTCCTACCGATGTGGGACGCAGTCGCACTGATTCGCTGTGGAGCTTTGGACGACCATCTTAGTTTCCAGGCACCTGGGAGTAACTCCACACAGCACATATCACAATTGTCCGACCAAACATAGACCAGTCGGTTTTTAATAACAAATCCGGAAATCCAAAACCAGAGTTCAATCTCATGGAGATTTGGCGCAGATTTTTTAAGGAAATCCAGAACGGCAAGAGATGTACTACTTTTAGCCGTAATTAGATGCGGTTTTGGAATGGAGATGGAATCATCTTGAAGAAAACCAAACCCCATTCCAGCCATAGAACTGATCGGGATTGGCAGTCTTTTTTGGATTATCACGTGATCTTCACCGATGATTGTATAGATAAATGTTTCCTTTAAGGTTCCAATTACAAACGCAATCGTTGTGTCGTCGTTCAGCAGTTTCGGGAAAAATTGTATTGTCACAATTGTGGATCCAACATCCGAGCTAACCAAATGCTCCAATTGCTTCTTGGTTTTTGTTGACCAAAGCCGAACTCTGTGTTGGTGGACAAGATGGCTTTGGTCTGACTGAAGTCCCGGTCACAATCCAGTGACCATCTTCATCTGAAATAAACTGGCTCGGTCCTTTCCAACTCTCTGAAGGGATTGACTCAAAATCTACCAAGTAGTCGCAGGGTGCCTGATGAAAACTCTGCCAATACACATCGTAGCTTTGTTTAAATTCAAAGTCATACCATTGGATGACTTTGGAGCTCGACACGGATTGGATGATATACTCTGATTCATCATATACCTCCTCCACGTATAGACCGATGTAGCGCAATCTAATCGCATTAGAATTACTTGGCTTAATTAAAACCAATGAGGCTTCAATACCCCATCTGCTGGGGTCCAACGTTATGTGCTTAATAATTCCGCCATCATTCACAACCCAAACAGTCCTGCGATCATCAGCTGCGAAAAGGAGGCCGTCACAATCCGGCCTTGGATCGAATACCAAATGCCGTAGCCCGGGAATTCTGGATGTAGGGTAAAATAGGCGATGTGGGATTAGTCGTTCTACTGAACCTGGGACACGTGGTAACTTGACATAAAGCATGTCTATTTCATTCAACTGACTTTCAGCATCCATTTGAGACAACAATAAGCAAGCACCGAATCCACCTTTCGGTGACACTACACAGCATGTGACTTTCCTTGTCTCGGTATCTGTTCGTCTCATGCGNTTTCGGTGACACTACACAGCATGTGACTTTCCTTGTCTCGGTATCTGTTCGTCTCATGCGGCTGAGATTAACTTTCTCAAAAACGTTGGTAACATTAAGATGGCCCTTCTCAAAATCTTTGTAGTACATTATTTTTGAGATCTCAGGACATTCCTTACTTCCAAGGAACAGGTATGGCAAGGAATTATTGAGGTCATACATGTTTGCAGCCGAATCTTGGATGGTCCGAATGGGGGCAATTGTAATTTTGGGACCATTTGAGATTTGCCAAATGATGAGCTTCACTTGACTTCTGTCGAAATGCTGTGATGCGAAAAGCTGACCCTTAAGGTGAAATACAAACGAGATTGGGGCCAGTAGCTTCGGGTACTCTCCGAGCATATTAATTGGCTCCATTTCTGGATGTGAGGTAAAGCAGCAATAGAATATCGGGATCTGGTACTCAGTGTTCTTCCCGGCCAACAGCAAAATGTCGCCTGTTGGTCGGAATTTCAACGAGATGGGATTTGATAGCTCAACAGGAAATGTTGTACACGTGAATGGGGGATTATTAGGGAAGTACAAGTTGGTCACTGTCACCTCCATGGGTTTACAAATTGCCAGATCTCCTGCTTCGGAACAGAAATCCATTGTTAAGTATGTGAGTCTGGAATAAGGTAGGCTAGACATTTTTATCTCTTTGTTTGAACAGTTGAATACTTTAGTAATGAATCTAGATCCGGCTATGATTACTAGGACTCCGACTTTGGATATCTGGTGCAATTGAAATAATTCCTTTCCAATTGGTAAACGAATGATATTCGCTTTTTTGTCTTGACGAAGTCTGACCAGATCATCTTCATTGATTAGATTATCGTCAAACTGAAAGTAGAATCCTGGGACTCGTTTTCCCGTTTTGTCCCATCTGTAAATGTAGAGGCTGAAGAAAATTGTTGTACCCGAAACCGTCTCCCCCCAAGCCAAAACCTCCTCATTCTCATTGATCACAAAATATGCAAAATCAAGTGATGTTCGCAATGTTTGCAAAATTCTTCCACTGCCACTGTTACACTTGTAAACGTGTTCAAAATTTGAGGCGTAGAAAGTTGAAGAATCATGTGATACCAAAAGAATATATGGAGGCTTAGATTTGTCCATCTTTTCGTCTCCATGAACCAGAAGTTGTTCACCGATCGAAACGTTTTCTAAATTTGCACCCTGTAATTGGCAGCCAACGAGCCAACTCTTTTCTAAATTAACGTTTTCCAAGTTTGCACCCCGAAGGTCAGCATGTCCCAAAATACTATGACTCAAATCAGCCCCAACAATCTGAACATTCTTCAAATTCTGATGTGCAAAGTTGAATCCGGCCAAATTCAATATGGTAATTGCGTTAGCCGCCATTTGTTTGATGTCACCAATTTCGCTGGACATTTTCACAATTTCAAGAAGGAGATCCGAGAATTTGTTGTCCGTTTTTGCACGATCCACTAACTGCCTCACAATCCCCGTATTTTCCGAATGTGCCAGCAGGGATTTGTAAGTAATCCCATATCGAATCATGCTTAACCCCGGTTGTATTTTGCACAAAGTAATTAAACTTTCCCCGGATCCCACTAAATATCTCTCGGGATGAGTAGAATTCCAGGAAGGAAATGTGGAGGAATCGAAATAAGGCCCTCGTGCCTCTTCTTGGAAAACTCTCGACTTTGAAGGTCGCGTTCAGAAGGCATGAATTTCTGAGGATTTGCATACTCTCGACTTGATTGAAGATCTTGGGGAAATTGGGATCCGACTCGAGTCTCAGGATCCTGTCATTGTGAACTGGATGAGCCAAATTCGGTTTCAAAGTCTCATTTTCACTCAACTCGTAGTCTTCTGTTAATACTCCGCCATATTTTTTTAGGACGTAGGCTGCCAAATTTTGTGCATATATATCAAAGTATTCCGGAAGGTAGTGTAAAATCGGATAAGCTGGGGAGGACGCGTCTATATTTTGCACTTGGAAAGCATACCAATTTTGAACGAGTTGGGCATATAATTGTTCTTCGGTTGTGCAAATTTCTTCCATTGTTGACAATTTTCCCGTTTTGGCGAGACATGGGAGGAGGATTAGAATAATTGTTAGGAGGAACGGCCTCCTTGCTAATTCCTGGATTTGAGGCAGTGGACTCAATTCGATTTTATCCAATCCAAGCCATTTCCTGTATTCGGAACAATCCGACTCCCAGTCCGTTCCAATTGTGTTTGATTTTGTCATTTGAATCAAGGTACAAGGTGAGTAATGGTCATGGCTGATTTGGATTCCTTGTAGACAATTCACAAACATTTCGATGTATTTTTGAATCTGGTTGTTGTCAAATGCCTGCAGAAAGTATTCCTTAGCGTATCGAATCGATTTCCTCTCTCCATTTTGATAGCCAAAAATTTCATTTCTTGTTGGTGTGATTGCGGAGAATTCAGTTGGACGGGAAAAAATAACAGCTTTCATGTTGGTAAACAGCTCAGAATTCTCCCAATTAGTAATCATTCCAAATGTTTGATCCATTTACTAAAATACGGAAGAAGAAAAGAAGCACATACAACAATATGAACCGCTAATTGCATTTCTAATTGCCGTATCATGTTAACAACTATTTACCTCCTTTCCACCCATCCTCCATTTCGAACTCGTCTAAAATTAGTAAAATTTTGTAGGTCATTTGTGCCAATCTGAATTGTTCAACGGTAAGACCAATGCTCTTGAAAATTTTTATGAGCAAATCATCATCTTGGACAAAACTATCCTTGACAGTTTTTAAAGTGGCCAATGAAAAATAAACCGGTAGTACAAAATCCGACTCCAGCTGCTCACAATCATCACAATAGTTTGATCTTCTCCCAAAAATAATTAGCCAGGACGAATGCGGATGAGGTTTTCCCAGTCCCGGAATCCCCAAGAATGAGGAATACATCTACATCATTGACTGTGGAATCCTTACTCCAAATCAGCGATAGCGTTGCTTGTAAATCAATTGTATCATTCAAATCAGACTGTGGTTCCGGGCCGACTAAAATAGGAATATACCACTCTGTATTTGATTGTTTTGACAGATTTGATCCACAGGAAATGATCGGATTCACACGCTGCCCAGTTACTCTTTGGAACTCGAAATACAATTAGGAATATACCACTCTGTATTTGATTGTTTTGACAGATTTGATCCACAGGAATTGATCGGATTCACACGCTGCCCAGTTACTCTTTGGAACTCGAAATACAAGTGCTTGCAAACGACGTGGATTTGTTGATCCATCCCAACGTGTAATGTGTAACACAATGAATAATTTGTAAATTAAACCGGAGTTTGGAAACTAAGATTTTCCTGCATGTGTCAATTAAAATTAAGACAGCCTTATCACATTGAGGAGTCCAATTTGCACTCTGCACTTCACACTAATCCCATAATTCCATCACTGACCGCATACAGAGAATACATACGCAATCGGCAATCCTAATCCGAGCCCTTGGCATGTACAATCAGGCGGCAACTAGAATGACGTCAACTCCAGTATGTTTTGATGTGCACCACATAATTTTTAAGGAGAGGAAGGCAGACCTGACCATGACACCTTTTAAAGTAAAATACCAGACTATATATTTTTTTCTAGAATTATACTTAATTTTTGTCTCTTACTAAACACAAACTGAATTGAAACTTGCTTCACTACTATTCAAGAGGGTGGTTGAATTTATTATCAGCTGTCAGTTAAAATATGTTGCATAATCCCCTACAGATAATTTATACTTACAATTTTTATTTTGGTTTTACCCCGGCGTTCACGCAAAAAACCAAGATAGATGTTAATCAGTATGTATTTCCCACGCTTTGCACGTAATGCATTTTCAATCTGCGTCAATTGCAACACCTCGCTCTAATTCATTGTAGAGGGGAAAATGATGTATTCCGTGCATGTATACTTCAGTACATGCTATATTCTAAAATAGCTCACAAATTGTGAATTTTGCTAGTATTTCTGTGTTATTTAGTGATTCTCAAATTTTAAGATTTTTTGCCCCGGGATATGTGGCGCGAAAACTTGGGTTGATTTTTATAGAATTTTAATAGATTTTTGTATTGTTTCATGGACATGCCAGCCGCCGTGGTGTTCTGGTGCTAAGCCCTGTGTTTTGATGTAGCGAACGTACTAATGCAGATGCACCTAATTATGTGTTTTCTGATCCCGAAAGACTGGCGGCAGTAAAACTTAATACGCTAAGCTACAGGTTGCATTTTTCTTTCGTACGAAGGACACAAATATGCAATCTGTAGGGAGAGGAGAGCGAATTCCTCCTTCTCTCCCCAACCTCCACCTGCTAATTCCTAATCGACCTATTTGTGAGTAAATAAAAATGTTCGGGTTGTCCCCTACACTGGTGGACACCACTTCTGAGCAAATGAAAATACTGGTTGTTCCTCACTAAATGTACATTTGGTGTGGGACTGCTATTTCACACAACTAAGGTTGGGGAATGGAAAGCTATGTACTTTGTCCTAGCTGCTGTAGAATGAGTTGCACTGATCAGAAATGAATTCTCTGTGTTTTTATTGGAAAACTATACAGCTATGAATTGCACGAGGGACTAAAAGAGTAGGGGAGACTGGGGACAGTTGTAACACTTTTCACTTAGGAGCTCCTGCCGCCCAACCATGCGAGCAAATTAAAAAC
>JAAXYW010004060.1:0-10058 GCA_036851895.1 Orthonychiurus folsomi | reverse complement strand
TGAATTGTAGGTATGGGTTATTTACGATTAGGTTTATGAATAACACGTTCTGCGCTTCGTGAGGTACATGCATGCAGCGCGACGCTTCCAAACGCCGTTTTAATCTCAATCAATTTTCGTGATGAGCAGCGGTATGAAGCACCAGTTAGGTTTTAATTCCAATCAGCGCTGCGAAAAATTCGTCAGACGGACGGACGGAAAATACGATCGCAATACCTGTGCCACATGCTAAAGCATGTGTGCTCGGTAATAATTAACAATTTTTATGAATTTTGAATTTTGCTTAGTAATTATAGCAATAACATAATCTACTAAAATGCACAATATGATTCACTTATTTGACAAATTGTAGTGATTGTTTGATTCACAAGTACTCGTGTTCTGGTCCAAAGCAAGTAATTTAGTAAAAATGATGCGTTTTATCTCTAAATGATTTCTTAGAAATTCTAGCAAACCAGTTAGGTAAATTTTCACGTGCACCAGTGCAACATATATAGGCAACCCCTAAGTATAGTGCTGCTTGTTGACTGCACATGCACCTTCATTCAATGAACCATCAACTGATGAGGTGTACAATTCAGCAAAGTGTGCAATATGTGTTTAAATGCTTCCAGTACTAAGCTCAGAGTGCTCAAACAAGCTCATGAGAAGTGCAATTAATTAACATTTTAATAACAACAATTAGTGTAGCAGTTAAGCTGGTTGACATGTTTTTCAAACAATAGATAAAATAATACATTGCGGTCGCGAGATCCAAAAATGTCTAGTGCTTGAAATTATTTTTTATGACAACAATCACTTCTGTAGTTATTTTATTAATGTTTTGAAGCACAAAAACAATTTACCTATCTCTCAAAATTATTGTACCAATTTGCCATGACAAGCCATGAAGACAGAAGTTATTCCTTCCAAATACTAAAAAGTGCGGTCTTGGCTTTTTTTGTCCACACGAAAGCCCTCCAGCCCAAGGCAAGGCGAGTTTTGGGCTCACAGTGATTGCGCATATCCGTTTGGAAATGGGAATTTTAATGTTAAAAATGGCATGTTCGTAGAGAATGTCCCTTCTTTCAGGTCACCACCCATTCTTCCTCTATAGGATCGCATTAGCCTAGCCGGAAGAAAGTGAATTCGGCTAAATTCGGGTTTTCATTTTGCAGGCGTAGAATTTTACACAGTACCATTCTCGACCATGGTCTTCCCTCCTGTATTGGTCACCACCGATTCCTTGCGGCGCATGTGCCGGGACCCCATTGTCAGTTATAAATTCCCCTCCTCAGTCCACGCGAAGGAGTTCATTTCATTTTCATTCAGTCGGGAATTCATTGTTATTTCCACTATATGCACAACCTTAAATCAAAGTCCGCCTGTGTATTTCAAGAATTCTCACCCAAGTACTTGTTGCAATTTACAATTTACATAAAATCTACAATTGAGGTTGATTTTGTCGTAGTGTAACAGTTACCTCTAGTGCTTTGAAGCTTAAATTTGGGGACCGGTGCCGTGGGCTGCATGGTTAAGTGGGGGACATAAGTTCGTAGAAATCAGTCCTTTCGCAAAATTCTCGCTTGGATGTTGCAACGTTTCAATATTTTATTATTTGGCCAGATTTGCAATGCGAAATACGGCTGATTAAGAATTGGTGGAATAGCAAAGCTGTATGTGAATCAACATAAACTAGAAACCCCTTGAAATAAATAAAAATAAAACGTGACCAGTGACAGCATTTTTTTTGCTGGAATATTGGTCTGGAATTAAAAGTACATTAACCAGTACACGTAATTGAATAATGTGGAGCTCCTCGGACTGGAAGTTGAGTAGAAAAACAAGTGTGTGTGTTACTCTTAAAAAAATGACAAATTTTGCGGACTAATTCCGCAACAAGTGCTCAAATTGAAACTGCGACTAGGCAAACCCACAGTGCTCAACCTGGAAAAAATTGTTCTAATGCCGTAGGAGCCAATCATCCGCGAACTAAGGCACTACGCATTGGGCGAAGTCACTGGAGTGGGAGAGAACGAAAGTGCGATGGGTGGGCTAACACGTGCTTGTAATAGGAAAATGCTAAATAGAACAGAAAAATCAACTTCTGAAAGGTGCGGATTTATTTAAAAATTTTCTATGTGCACTTCCATATAACAATTAATCAAACTCCTTGGAAAAGTCGTTCCTTGCACTAGTATGTATTTATTAAAGCATTTCCCAAATGTTTATTTGGTTTGTTTGCATCCATGAAGTTATGGTCGATTTTAGACGTTTTCTGTTTAAATTAGTTTGAACATGCACATATTTTTGTAACAAAGCAAGTAGGATTTGTGCCATGGTTTACGCGGAGTTGGGTCGGTAGCTCAGAGTTTATAAGTTCTTTTTGCCCAGCTAAAAAATGTAGAAAAAATGATTCTGAATTAGATAGCGCCTGATAGTGCAATTAACACTGCGAGTATACACTTACTTATGACCGGGTCGAAAAGGCTCAAGTGCTAGTCGACCCATCAGCGGCGGCCATGCGCAGGCGCGCTGCCTGCTTCCAAGATCCAATTCTACTTTGTTCAGTTTTAAAAAACACAACAGGACTTGGCCCAGAAAGAACTGAATTTGAGAATGGAGGGAAGTGTCAAACCTGTATTCGTCAAGTGTGATCTTCAAAGTTTCCAACGCCATGTGCTGGAACGGAGGTGGCCGCAAATTGAGGTCAATAAAAGTCGTAGGATCAAATTCCAGGGATTTGAGTTCCAATGATTTCAAGTTTGGTGCTTGTGTGCAGAAAGCGAGTGATGAGGCTGTTCCATTGCAACGCCGAATGCCTTCAATACATAAGTGCTGAAGGGCATCCAAACGAGGAAACACCTCTTGGATCCTCCTCAAATAAAAGAGTGTGATCTGGATCCGAGTCAAGGTGTGTTGATGGGAGGACAGGAAGTTGGAAATGTCTTTGTCTTCAACATCATAGTACGGATTAATACAAATCTCTTTCAATTTTCCACCTGTCCCAGTTGCTGTCAATGACTTGAAAGCCGCGCTGTTTAAAAATTGATCTGGAGCACAAATAAACAATTCCAGTGCCCCCAAATTTAGATTATCCAGACTTGTGCCCAGGCCTCCGTATCCCCCTCCGTAGTAGTAGTCTTTAGATTGGAAGATGATCCCTTTGAGCTGGTGCCCATTGGCTAAGAGCTTCCCTAGCACCTCCATGCAATCATTGTCCGCATCACCGCAATGCAGGCATGGAAGAAACAGGTACTCCAATCCAGACAGGAAGGAGAATGTCTCACTGGGAAGACGTTCCAATATCTCCTGCCAGTAATTGTTGAACCATCTCAACGTTTTGACATTCCTTAAATATGGCTGGATTTCGGGTGAAAATATAAAAGCGACCAAGTCCTCGCAAGGGCCGCTCAATTCCAGCCAATTTATATTCAGTCCGAATTTCACAAAAAATGCCTTGTAAAATGCACGTGATACGAATTTTCCTTCTTCGTCTAGTCGGTGGTCGTCATCCACTTGGAACACAAATTTGGACAACTTTCGACGGAAGGCGAAGTCGTGGCCTCGACTCACAAAGTGAACCACTCTCTCGTCCCTGTCAAAGCTCATTGTGAATTCGGACACGTGGAATTCCGTAATGATGGAATGACAAGCTTTGGACACAAGTCGTGCATTCAGCTTGTAGTTCGTGGGCAGGAAACCCAGGATTTTGTTCCAGATCTGGGAAGTAGATGTTTATTAACTTGAATTGACATGAAAGATTTGTAATAATGATTCTCACCTCGGTAGGGATATTGGGCAAGGGACACATGTTTTCCATTGAAATGCAGTCAAAGTCTGCCTGTAGTTTCTTGGCGAGTTCCAACTCGCCGGAATCAAGGAGTGCTTCACGAAATCCAACGAATGCTTCCCGCGTATTCCTATATAGAAGAATTGATAGTCTGCATTCAACTTGCTTCAATTCACATACACATGCACACATATTTGTCCTTCACATGCACTGTTTCAAATATTTTGTGGCTTTAACATTTCAAATAAAAATCTACAGCAATATTAGATGTATTTATATGTTTAGGAAACTTTTGGCTAGACTCATTGGTAAATGCACATAGCTTAGAGTAACTTACAGTTTGATTAATGTAGAAACCAATTCCTCCATTTTATCTGCATTGTCCATGAAATGCTCTTGGATTTGGGTGCTTTGCTCTGACGTTATTATCCCTGCCTGGATGAGGTAAGAGGCAATCCTTGGGTATTCCAATTGGGCGCAAAGGAAGCGATTTTCGTGGAGGGAATACTTCGCTCCGGAGTCCTTCATGTCCTCAAACATTTGTCGGCACAAATTGTAGTTGTAGTTCAGAACCATGTCATTACTATCTGAGCACAAATCTGTGTGAATGGCCAAAACTTAAAGCGTGTGTATAAACGCTCAGAATAGAAATTAACGGGCATGAGTGCGAGAAGAAAACAGTTTGAGGCAGAATGGCTGGAGGGGTTTCTAAAGTAAATATAAACTCTGCAAGCAGAGATCCAAAAGAGCGGCGGTTATGCACTGCACAATAACCTCACACCATTTCTCTAAATTCAAATAGCCCCTCACCTCCTTCATCAAATTCCTACCTCACTGACCTTACAACATCCATCAAGTTCCATCTCACAACATCCAACAAACCCCACCTCACAACATACATTAAATCTCCACCTCACCACGCCCATTAAATTCCCACCTTAACAAAATACCCTTACACCTCCGTCAAATTATTTTTCTTACCACCTCAATCAATTCCCCCTGTGATGATATCAGTGTCCAGTGCACAATATATCCTTCCTACACAGTGCAATAATATTAGTATGCAAAATCTACAATACATTCTTGCTTCCTACTCAACATGGCCAAATCTGTATAAATATGTAGTGTCCAAAAATAAGCTAATCAGAAATTAGGAAATTAGAAATTTGGCAACTTCTAAAGTCAGTTTTAATTGTAATTCGTTTAGTTATAATGCCCAATGAGCGCTTTCACTGGGACGGACGGAAAGTACGATCACAATTCCTGTGCCGTATGCTAATGCATATGTGCTCGGTAATAAATTCAAAAATGCCTTGACAACAATAAGCCAGCAGTCCGACATTTTAAGAAAAATGCAGTTATGCCCTTTTTCCGGGATGCCGCCAATTATTTTTACATTTTTCGAAGGACAAAAACAATTTTCCTGCTCAAATTTATTGTACCAATTGGCCATGCAAAACCATAAAGACAGAGGATGTTTTTTCCAAATACTAAACAAGTGCACCCTTGGCTGTTGTCCACACAAAAGCTCTCCGGCCCAAGGCAAGGCTATTTTCGGGCTCACCAGGTTTGCGTATACGCATTTGCAAGTTGTACTTGGACAGACAATATAAGGAGGGAAGCAGGTGCATGCCCCGCAGCATAATAACCCTGACTCCGAGTTATGTATTCCCCTCCTCAGTCCACCTCCACACACAGGGATTGAAGCCGGGAATTCATTGCTATTCCGCACTGCACACTATATGCAAACCTTAAATCAAGGTTCGTCTGTCCACTTCACAAATTCTCATCCAAGACAACGTGACCAGTGACAACATTTTTTCCTTGTTGGAATCTCGGTGTGTAATTAATAGTACATTAACAAGTACTTGTGTAACATGTGTAACAATGTGGGGCTCTACGGACTGGAAGTTGAGTGAAAAGACCAGGGCGTGTGTGACTATTGAAAAAATTGCAAATGTTGCGGACCATTTCGCAACAAGTGCTCAAGTCAAAACTGGAACTAGAGGAACCCGCAGTCCTCGACGTGGAAGCAATTGTTCTGATGCCATACGTGCTAATCATCTGCAAACTAACCCATTAATTTGCAACTACTGCCAGAAACATTACAAATCCGCTACCGCTTTAAAATACCCCCTGGCCACCCACACAAGGGAAAAACCTTACTCCAGCTCTACTTATGGCAAAGGGTTTTTTGAGAAACACGGCTTGGAAGTACATTCCAATGTCCATTTGAAACTGAAGCCCCACTCTTGTCAAATGTGCTCCAACTCGTTTGCTACTCCTCAAAGCCTCCAGGTGCATATTCTAACACACACTGGCGAGAAACACCACTCTTGTCCAACCTGTGGAAGGGCATTAACTCTGCACTATGCAAATTCATTTGAGGACTCACACAGGCGAAAAGTCCCACAAGTGCACGTTCTGCTCTAAATGTTTTTACACACATGAACTCCGAGAGCACGTGTCAACTCATACAGGAGAGACCTTTCGTGTGCAATGTGTGTGACAAGTCATTTGCTTCAGACCGTACTTTAAAAGTTCACAGGAAAACTCATTCAGCCCAGCCAAATGCATTCACATGCCAAATTTGTGGGAAACCATTCAAATCTAGAGACGGTTTACTATATCACAATGACGCAATCCATAAGAAAGTGGTCTACCCTTGTTCAACTTGTGGAAAAAATTTCTCCAAGAAAACGACCCTAAAAAATCATGAAAAAATTCAGACTTGGGAATCAAAGCATTTAGTTGTCAGATCTGCACCAAATCCTTTGGTACAAGACTCCAACTTGAAGGAAACACTCGAACCCATACCGGGGAAAGGCCGTACATTTGTCAACAGTGCACAAAGGCCTTCAAGTCTCGGAGTGATTTAGCACACCACACCAAAATTCACACAGGGGAGAAACCTCATTCCTGCGAGCTTTGCTCAAAATCTTTTACACATAAAGTAGCTTTGAAGACACATTATTACTCACTCGGTGGAAAGGAATTACAAATGTGATGAATGTGGTAAAGCATACAAACGCAGGAGAACTCTGACAACACACAAGGTAATTCATGGCATAAAGCCTTACAAGTGCATGTATTGCCCCAAAGCTTATTACACGGAAGATAGCAGAACATGTCACATTCGAACCCAACTATGGAAAAGCCTTACTCTTGCAAAAAGTGCAAAAAGAGATTTAGTAGCCAGAGATGTCTCACTGCTCATGAACGAATCCACCAAAAGTCTAATTACTTAACTACTTGATAAGTTCAAATTGTAAAACGTGTGTTTCGTGTTTTGTTCGGAACTTGCTCTGCTGAAAGGGTATGCTTATAATGATTTTGAATTTTTTTAATCAAATCACGTCCGGGATTTATATAAAACATATGTGGGTTTACTAAAATAAAAATGGTCACTATCTTTAAATACTTTTGTTAGCAAATGTTATGAGTATGAGCATGTGCTGTGCGTGTGCTGAGTATGAGCATGTGCTCGGACGTTTTGCAAAACGGCCTAATCGATTATTCCAAGCCAAGCCCAAGCCAAGCCCGACCCAGCGCAAAATTTTATCAAGTAGCTTTTCCGTACACCGGATTTTCAAGCCCAGCCAAACGGAGTAATTTCAATTTTTACCTGTTCCCATGGAATTTTAACAAGAAATTCTATGGTTTTCCCGTGGATTCGGTTCTTTGTAGCCGTTCCATGCCATCCCATGTATTTGGAATGAGTGGAGTGGGATAGGAACGACTCCGGGGTGCCTAAGGGCTTCAAGGACTTCATCTCGTCTTCCCATACCAAGCCGGGTTAAACAATTTTTCCCCTTCAAATCCACGTTCCCATAAGTTCTTAAGGGAATTCCGTGTATATGACTGCTCCGTTTTAAGGGCACCAAATTCCATTCCCTAGTCAAAAGGTTTGCACGCACCCACGGGGACGCATTCCTTGGCTCCGGAATTTACATTTATTTATAACGGAATGCAATAAATCTAATTTAATGTCACATTAATTGGGTAATTAAATTGGGTGCTATTTCCGTTTTCCTGCCCCTAATCAATTCAACTCAATTCAAACCAAAAACTAATAGGCAAAAATGTTGAGTATATCTGAACTGATTTATTTCTGACAGCACGTCATATGGTTTACAACATTAACTAAATTACGATAAAATAATTTGAACACCAATGAGTAGATAGAAGTCACTATTACAAATTAATCCAATCGTGCCATAATAACAATACACAACTTTGTATGTACGTACCTTGCTTTACATTGTGTTTGGATTATTAAACAAATGTTTGTCTTGCATGAACCATTCTCCAGAGTATTTATTTAACTGGTTAGCTTCCGTAAATTCGGCTTCGATAATTGCGGCCAGTTCCCATTCTCCAGAGGCGTCATGGAGGTCAGTCATATTACATTTGAAAACAGCAGTTGTTGTTGTGCAGTAATGAGGCTTGTGTAAATGTGAATAAATCAGTAGAATACTACTTGCCATGGCTATCTTCCACATTACCAAAGGTCAGTACCCAGTACTCAGAGGTCAAATTTCAGGCAAACTAGTGACCTCAAGAGAATTTCTTAGCACAATCTCCTGGGAACAATGACATGTCACATGGTACGTTTCTCCTCCATTTTAGCTAAGCTCAATGACCTAACTCAGAAGTCAAAGGTCAGGTCAATTTATAACTTCATAAAAATTTCTCAGCACAATCTCCTGAGAGCAATGACATGTCACATGCCATGCGTCTCTTCTATTTTAGCTGGTGTGAACGCATGAACTCTGGGGTCAAAGGTCAGGCCAACTCGTTACGTGGCCTACAAAATACCCACTGACCTCCTGAACATATGAAGCTCCAAACTCGGTTCATTGGTTTCGATGAGATAGAAGACAAGCGCTTGCACGCACACAAACCTTCGCGGCACTAAAATGTAGACAGCATATTCTTAAATTCTCAACGTATTTCCAGTAATAATATAAGCATGCACTTAAGTATGTAATTTGACTCCATTTTAACAATGCGTAACTCCAACAACTGTCCTTGGATCTAATTTCAAACTTGCATCATTATTATTATTATTATCTGTACTATATAAGGCTATTGCGTCTGTCACGTCCTATTAGTTGTCATGGCGGGGGAGGGTCCTGCTGTAGAGAGAGGAGCAAAGAAGTGAGGGGTACACCCTGCGTACATGTTGGCAGCGCTCTACAGCGGGCTCCGCTCACAATACACAGGAGGATAACTAAAGAGTGACACTCTATGTGGCGCGGCGAGGCGCTAGCCTCATTGACAGAATTTCCGGGACGGGAGCTCTAAATTAAATTTCAATAGACCCGTAATTAAAACCCGTGCGCAGCACGGGCAAGGTCCTAGTCACTCACATAAATCCTCATGCATCCTCTCGTAGTTATGCAAACGTTAACTTGTTGTGTAGCCGTACACAACCCAGTGGCATGGCCCTTAACGTAGTAAATATTGTCTCTGAAAAAAGCCGGAGTCAAAATACCATTTAGAATGCAGCGCTGCAATGTATCGCTTGCGCTTCCATAGCACTATTGTTGGCAGGGGGGAATTTTACTCAAAACAATCAAACTGCTTCGTACTAAACCATTTTAAGTACCGCTGCATACTACATTGATTTATAATGTCTTCAACGCCAACCAGTTGAACAATCTTGCTGGCCAACGAACTTGAACCGAGCTTACCACTATGTCACTCGCATACCAAGTTTCAAGCGAATCTGACCAGAAACAAAATGGCTAGAGTACGGACGACTACGTACACTGTACAAGACCTATAAGGCGGGCTGCTGTTGTGCTACAGCAGCCGCTCTAATAATCAGAATATCAAATCTAGCATGGCTCGACGTGGGAAGGAATGTTCTGATCCGAGTAAGCCGAAACATCCAGATACGGACAAGTTCAGTTGTAAATTTTGCCAAAAGTTCTACAAACTTCCGTCAGATTTGAAATTACGTCTGGTCACGCACGCAGGAAAGAGGCCGTAAGTGTCCAATTTATTCCGCTCTATGCCAAGCCATGCTATGATGTGTACGGACAACATTTCTGCTTTTCCATAGATTAGTTTTTTATCCCCCAGTGTTCGGATTCTAGTATAGAAGTTCAAAAGTTCACGAGTTATCATTTCCTTGTTATTGTGGGGCAGAAACCTCACGTTGGACTATGGATGGATGATGGGAATAAAGGGCAACACACAAGGATGTACAAAGGGCTAGAGGTCCCACTGGTGACCCGCTTTATTTAAGGGTCACAAAGGTCACAATATACACAAGGGG
>JAAXYW010004059.1:0-10058 GCA_036851895.1 Orthonychiurus folsomi | reverse complement strand
ATTTTATCCGGGTAGTAGTGTCCGTTCACAGTTTTGCCTTTTTCCACGACATGTAGCCGGGTAACACCCCTTGCGCGGATACCCCCAGCAACCATTATCTAGAGTGGAAATTTAGGAAGAAATTCTACCGGAACCCTCATAAGATTACTTGAGTAGTTTGTTATGTTCTGTCTGTTCGTTTTAGAGTGCAATTCAATTGGAGATTCATCGGTCCAAAGTACATTGTTGACCAATTCCCGGGCAACTCTCCCGGAGCCGAGATACCCGGATTTCTCAACATGGTCGCAGAATTTTTTTGGTCAAAAATAGTTTTTGCATTCATTAATGGTGTAGTTGGTTGCTTATGAGGCGATTTTCCCTATTTTGTTTTTTTGAGTTGTCGGTTGACGGTCATATGCGAGATTGTCTTACCCCGATTTTGGTAGTTTTCTGAGTTGTTCAGAAACCGGGCTGTTGTTTTTAGTTGTATATCCGAATTTCTCCATCATTCCTCTCATAATTGTTTGTTTGGTTGTTGGTGCGCACTTTGTCGGTCTTTTTGAAATTTTCTGGTCACTTACACTTTTGCTGTATATCCATTTATTCACAGTGTTTTTGAGACCTTCAAAAGTCGGACTATTTGCGCTATCCCATAACCTTGTGATAACAGTGTTTGAATTTTAACTCTTGTTGTCACCTGTGAAGGCAATTTTACTGGCTTCATTTTAAAAACAATTATGAAAATCCGAGCACAGGAAGTGCAACTTTTGCCAAGTTGAACCTGACGCGCAACAACTAGAGGGAAAGGGTCAGTTCTTTAGCCAGGGAAGTTGTGTTTGTCGAGTTAGTCTGAGTTTGAGCTTTGCTGTGTTACGACGTACAATTATTTGTATCAATTGACTGATTTTCTGAAGACATAAATATTCAAAGTATTTACATCTTGTGTTTGAGTTTCCATTTCATTTCATTCATTCATTCCATGAGTTCAAGTGCATGTATTTACTCATCGCAACCTTGTACGTACACACAACTTCTCATCTCGTCTCCGTCTCTTTTCATCATTTGAAAATTAGCATAATTGAGATCGCCTATCAGTTTTATTTTCCTTTTCACCGCTCCTCATTTCATTTCTCTAGTTCAACTACAAGTTTCATCTCTCACTCAGCCGCAACGCAAATCTTGTTTATTCCCTCATCCTACCTTTTCTCAAATTTTCAATTCCAATCAAAACACTTCAATCATGCAATTGGAGGAGATACACTCCATCGTATCAATCATAATGAAGGATCCTGAACTGGTTTACAACAAGATGAGATTTTACCAGTCTTTGGGTCCTCCATTCGAAGAGTACTGCGATATCGAAACTAAGCGCAGTTAAGAATTCTTTACTGAAACCACCAGCAAGTGGATTACAATTAATGGAATGGAAGCCACCTTTTCCAATTTCATTTTGGTATTGAGAAGAGAAAATTTTATTGCATTTGCAGGTGAATATTGGATTAAATCGTCAAGTTCAAGCAATTAAGTTTAATTATTCATATTCACCTTCTTATATTGGTCTTCCAGAACAAATATCTGCCTACAGAGATTCCGATGTTTTCGAGGTCAGCTCCAGCCAGGACAAAGGACAATTTGTTTGGTTTGACGTCCCTGAAGAGATACAACATTTTACTGGTCGGGTGGCTCAGTTGAAAGCACTTCATGAAAGCATTACGGCTGCCAAGGGAAAAAATACAACTGTAATAACCACGGTAAGTGGTTTGGGCGGAATCGGCAAAACATCCCTCGCAATCAAATATGCCTGGAAATATTACCGATACTTTGGGAATGTTCTTTGGATAAATTCTGAAAGTGAAGTTACAATGACAGAATCATTCATACGGTTAGGAGAAAGGTTAATTAATTAAATATCGACGCAAGAGGCAGAGCTCAAATCTCCGTCGTGATTGCTGGAGTGTACAAATACTTTGAAACCAGAAAATCATTGTTTATATTTGATAATGCAGAGAAGGAAAACAAACTTCTGGAAACATTGTAAACTGTAAGAATCATACGAGTGATTTCAGTTTTGGCCCCCGATATAATTCCAGCACAACTCTTCGAGGGTTTGCAAAATGATGGCCTCCTCGATAAAATTTTTAAATCTACGAAAATCAACCCTGCTTTGATTCGGCCTGCCCTTGACATACTCTCTCAGTATTCAGTGATTAATGCGAATCAAGGGAAGATCAACATGAGTGAGGGGGAACTTAGGTCACTATTCCGAGAATCCGTCCAACTATTGGAAAGCGGTCTACTAGAAAAGACCCGTCTTTTCAAGAAATCGTATTTGCTCCATTCTGAAGTTCTTTTAACCCTGTTCAAATCTTAAAGTAGAGTACTTAGACTTAACCGTAGAATTTGATAGTTTTGGAGAGCTTGTTGAAGAATAAAGGAAATTTTTGATTCTCCTTGAAAGGGAGAAAGGAGACACGTTTTTTCTGGCGGGGAGATATTCAGAAGCTGTCGAAACTTTCAAATATGTTTTGGGCGAATTTAATAAAGCCCGATCGAGAAAAAATCAAGAAGCTCGGGTCCTTATTATGTTGAGACTTGTAAATTCATTCAAAATGCTTAAAATTTACGGGAAAGCACTGAAGTTGTACAACAAAATACTTGAGGTTATTACTTCAAATTCTCCTGGTTTCGACATATACAACCGCAAACCTTCTCAATTCAATTTCGACGAAGAAGAAGTACTTCAAACGCTCCACGGTAGGTGCGAAGTCCTTTCCGCCACTGGAAGTGAGAATAAAGCCCTTTCGATTTTGCACCTAATCTAATGTGCATACCTCCGCTTCCGATAAAACTGGCAACAGTAATATTAAGTCTAGTGCCTTAGGTTTTTAAGAAATTGTTTTTCCTGAGGCGGCCGTCCGGCACTCAAATGAGGCTAGACTGTTACCCTCAACATAAATTCCATTCAAATTAGCGTCTCTTTCGTTGGCACTGATTTAACTATGTATGAGGGTTCAGATGTGGACTTGTCCTGGGCTTGTCCTTGATTCGTCTCTTGTCTCGCATATTGGCATAGCGTAACAACCTATCACTGGGGTGCTATAGGCCATACATACATACATACATACATTTGGGCGAATTTAATAAAGCCCGATCGAGAAAAAATCAAGAAGCTCGGGTCCTTATTATGTTGAGACTTGTAAATTCGTTCAAAATGCTTAAAATTTACTGGAAAGCACTGAAGTTGTACAACAAAATACTTGAGGTTATTACTTCAAATTCTCCTGGTTTTGACATATACAACCGCAAACCTTCTCAATTCAATTTCGACGAAGAAGAAGTACTTCAAACGCTCCACGGTAGGTGCGAAGTCCTTTCCGCCACTGGAAGTGAGAATAAAGCCCTTTCGATTTTTCAGATGTGGACTTGTCCTGGGCTTGTCCTTGACCCGTCTCTTGTCTCGCATTCTGTCTCGATTGGCATAGCGTAACAACCCATCACTGGGGTGCTATAGGCCATACATGCATACATACATACAATTGTTACGTTTCATGTGTTGGGAAAAGTGCACACATGCAACCCTATTGATGCACAAGGATAGCTATATATCCCAAGT
This sequence comes from Orthonychiurus folsomi, assembly GCA_036851895.1. Taxonomy (NCBI): domain Eukaryota; kingdom Metazoa; phylum Arthropoda; class Collembola; order Poduromorpha; family Onychiuridae; genus Orthonychiurus; species Orthonychiurus folsomi. Next base: position 6,466 of record JAAXYW010004059.1, on the reverse strand, counting down.
AAAGTTTTAATTTTAATTTATTGATTGGCCCTTCATAGCATAGATTAGTAGACTAGAATTAGTTTTGACGCTAGTAGGCTAGATTAAAAGGCTAGAATTGGTTTTGGAGCTAGTAGGTTGGATTAGTAGGCTAGAATTAGTTTTGAAGCTAGTAGGCTAGAATTAGTTTTGGAGCTAGTAGGTTAGATTAGTAGACTAGAATTAGTTTTAGAGCAAGTAGGCTAGATTAGTAGGCTAGAAGTAGTTTTAGAGCTAGTAGGCTGGATTAGTATGCTAGAATTAGTTTTGGAGCTTAGTAGGCTAGATTAGTAGGCTAGAAGTAGTTTTGGGACTAGTAGGCTAGATTAGTAGGCTAGAATTAGTTTTGGAGTTAGTAGGCTGGATTAGTAGGCTAGAATTAGTTTGGAGCTAAGAGGCTAGATTGAGCATGCTGCTTTGTTGACTTTACATGCAGATGTGGTGACATTAAGTAGGAAGCAGAGATATATTGTTGACCTTACATACAGATGTGGTGACCTTAAGTAGGAAGCAGAGATATATTGTTGACTTTACATACAGATGTGGTGACATTATGCAGGAAGCAAAGGTGTTTCATTGTCAAGTCAGATGCAGCATGCTGCTTCCAACTAAAGGGCTGCGCATTAGTGCATTGCTGCTTCCAACTAAAGGGCTGCACATTAGTGCATTGCTGCTTATGTGTTGCTTCCTACAGAACGGTAATTGAGGGCATTGACATTACATTATGATCACATTGAGTAGGAAGCGGATTACAATTGTTACATTTTATGCGTTGGGAAAATTGCACACATGGCACATCACACTTATGCACAAGCCAATATGTAGTCTAGATATCCTAGTAAAATTTTAATCTGCACTAAACTTCACGGATCTCTTTTTTCTGCGCGCCGAATTGTCTGATATTAAAATATTATAATGACAGCGTATTGTTCCTTGATATATTCAAAAATCAGCCGCGGCACTTAATAACAACGTTATAAAAATTTAGTTTAGCCTTTAAATTAATTTTCTTCCTAGCATTAGTCCCTATTACTATGACAATTTGGCAGGTACAAACATAAGCAATAATCTGTCCAGGGCGTTTCTCTTTGTATTTGATTTGTGTTGCTGACTAAATTTCATACTTTATCTCATGCTTTAAGAGTTTTGTGCTCGGTGTTTTAGTCTTTTAAGACTTTATTACATAATATGCCTTAGCATGTGTTATGTGGTACAGTTTGTCTGTCCGTGTGCCAAGTAGCGCCCCTTCCATGTGCATCTTGGTGTAATTGCAAAATGTCTTCGGTACATGTAAAACATCGGGAATAAACTCCCGCCGCGCCCAGAAGCACTGCTTCCTCAAATGTAACATGAAACCAAGCTGTGCTTCAAAAAATGAAGCACAACGCCTGCATCTAGAAATATGTGGCAGAAAATTTTTGGGATTTCGCCATAGAATTGGCAGATAAAAAGTATTCCTTAAGTGCTGCGAAGCAAATGCTTATAATGCTGTGCGTATATTGCATTTGTATTACTTTATTTAGAATTTAGACCAGGTATGAATAAGTTTCAAATTTTAAAGGTTTGCAGATTACTCATTAAAAAGCATGATATATGTCTACTACATTCAAATGTATAGAAATATTATGACTGTTGACGCATGTTTTACAATTTTAGTCTATAGTTGAATGTTTATTGCAATACGCGTGTAAGCAGAAATATTTGAAATATGCACAAATTGTGCGAGCGCATGGGAAATGATTTTTACTGATTGGATAATATGAGAATTATATTATTACAAATATATTTGATTATATTATAGTGCATGACCTGTAACGTTTGGTAATTTTTACAACTATGCTGATACTGCCCAAATGAGTAATGCATGAATGTTACATCTAGGAACCGTTTGATATGCAAGTGAAAGTAGTTCAGCCATTTTCAAATTCCACGAGTCGTAAGTAACCACGTTTTAGTTCAAGTGATTCAATGTGCTTCTTTGCTCAACGTGGTTGTTTCCTTGTTTCCCGTCAATCAAGCAATCCCTTGACACTACTGTATCGATTCCAGTCTATTGAGTGCAATGGGTGAAACCAAAACACGCGAAACTCCAATTCGCCACATCATTCGCCTGGCTTCCAAGAAAACTTGGTTCTCACTTCCTGGCAGTTGATGCAATAGTGCCAAACAGGGTCCTTCTGTGCCAAAATTTTGAAAAAAAAGCACACAAAAGAGTCAGTCAGTTCTTCAGGACACAAAAAACCCGGTTTTAGTTCAACTGTGACTTCAGTCGCTGTTAATTTGAGGTTAATGCTATTACGTTCGAATATGTGCAACTGAATACACATAAGTCGATCTAATACATGTTATTACAGGCACTGTACTACTGTTAAGAAAGACAATTCGAAACCAACACAATCAATCAAGGCAAATTACCCTAATTTTTTGAAGTTGGTCTTTTTCCAACGACGACAGCACGCAAATGCATATTAGGTCACTCAGTCATCAGGTTATATTTACAACACGGCGCGGCGGGCGAAGACACGCCTCCCTCATCTTAGCTGGCCCATGCTACAGTTCATTTCCATCGACATCCAAATATTCCATTCACAATCGTATTCCGTAATTGCAATGTCGACTACACACGACTCTCCGTTTCCCAAATCCAAAGTAGCCGTGCGGGAGTCCTTGGTTCTCACGATTGCCAAAAGAAACGGGATATTACCTCCGGAGTATTTTGAAGACAAGAATTTTGGGCCTCTTATTATTACCAAGAAAGTTAGGCCAAATACTGCAGTGTTGGCCCAACAGCGTCCGGCAAACTGTGACATTGAACCAGAAAACGAAAAAATTGACCAAGAAACTGAACAATTAGAAATTCCGCAGTGCAGTGATAGTGAATCCATGGGCAGTCCTAATCCCCAGAAACTCCCATTCCAAAAAATGAATGAAAGGATGGATTCAAAGAAGGCGGGATCACAAACTTCGCAGCAGAGGATTAAACCCGCACCAGCAAGAAAAACGCCGGACCCACTCGTTCATGATATTATGAAATTTAGTAAATTCAAATCCACACCTCCTGTGACACCGAAACCAAGAACAAATAATAGGAGTTTGATTACAAGCAGCAAGTCTACCAATGCAAATAGTGTCAATAAAACACCTAATACTTACTCAAAGGTTCGTAATGGGAAACCTCAAACATTGTCCTTGCCGAAAAATGCGAATTCAAACAAATCTTGCGCAGCAGTGGCAGCGGCGGGTGTGAAATCTAACCAAATTCGGTCAAATATACATACCGAGGAATCGGAGGAAGATTCAGTAATATTACAAGATGAGAATAGCATTGTTGAGAACGAAGAAGTCATCGACAAAAAAGAGGAAGTGCTATTGGTTGAGCGTGAACGTTCTGCATCGTCATACGTCAAAACTAATGCCGATGTCCATAGTGTTAGTGTGACGGCGGAAATCACAGAAGCGGATGTTTTGAACACTGCGACGACGATGGCAAGAATTGAAAATCCCAGTGTTGGGAGTGTACCAGCTCAAAGTGCAGATGAGGAAAGCACAGTGAGTGCTAATACAAGTACAGTTGTCGAAATTATAAATGAGTGTACAGAAAAATGGGGGGAAAGCTCAAAAAAGGAATTGCTGGAAATTGAGTCTGAGTCTGAAATATCCAATAAAATTGCGCCAAACTTAAATAAAATCCAAGACGAAGGCAAAGAATTAGTTGAAAACGTTAGCAATGAGTTGAGGAAAGTTGAGAATAATACATTAAAGATGGTGTCTAGACTAACGAATAAGGATGATACAATTGAGCAGGAAGAAATTCAATATGCAAAACCAAAGTGTTGCTGGCCTTGCTCGTCGTGTTGTTTAAAAATTAATTGGAATTGCTGTGGTTTATTTGGGAAACGTTCCAGAAATCAGATTCAAGTGTGACTCGCATTATATAATATTAGCTCGATTGTTATTTTGCAGTGTAAAAGTTGATATTACATGAAGCTTATAAAAAGCACATCAAAATCCTTTGAATAAAAACGTCCAAGGCAGGCGTAGTGCGCGAAAATTATTAAATAAAAAAATATTAGAAACATTAATTTAAAAAAAATAAACCAACTTATTTTTGCTAAACATTTGAAAATCACAAGCTGTTAGCTATAAGTTTGATTGAATCATTCGGATATTGAATAGCTCAACATTTCCTTTGCAGAACTAGAATCACAATTTATTTGTCCAAAATTTTGCACTACACATCTGCCAAAAAATAGACAATCTAGCATTCCTATATGTTAGTGTCTACAACAAAGCCGGTATGAAACTCCAAGTTTGATTGGCGGAAGTCGGGTCACAAAGACCAGCAGACACTTGGTTGTTGGGGCTGTGTCAAATTCAGCAATTAATTCCCAGTTATTTCCAAATTTACAAGTAAAGTCAGTACCCATTAGACGTGAGGCAGTGCCCGTTTTTGCCATTCTCTACGACGTATTTTCCATTTTGGATTGGGGTGACGCGCCACCACTGATTCGTGCGGAGGAAACGGCGGTGCTGGACATTACACAATTTACAATATTTCACAACGTTCACAAATTCAGCTCAGCTATTTTCAATAGACTCGTATTTTCAAAATGCATGTGTTCACATTTTGCATTGGGTACTTTTGACACTTTGAAAAGAGTAGTTTGCATTTCGAGCAGATTTTTCAATTACCAAAGTACATTTTCGGCCCCCAAACACAAATTTCATATCTATGGGTTTTTGCCATTATAAATATTTCGTATTTTGGCAAAATCGAGTATTTTAAATTACGAGTATTTGGCACTTTGTATTTTGGCACCGATTGCTATTTTACTTCAGGCATTTAACTTTGAGACCTTTACTTCTGAGTGGTTTTACCAACTATTTTTTAAACACATTTTTGACAAATATTTTGGCAAACTATTACTTTCCCAACAGTGTACCTGCTGAAAGAGGAGACCAGAGGGGAGCTCCAGATCCAGGACTAGATTAGAGAACGCATTTTGTGCTTCCGGGCGGATCTCGTGGGTCTCACCTAATTGAAATGAAAAATGTAATTATTAAAACGTGAGCCATGGAATTAATACACAACAATGTCGTCTGACCCACCTGACCCCAGCACAAATTTTTGGCGCGGATTCGTCCCTTGCGCTGCTTCCGTGACAACGCGAACATCCCTCGAATTCCCGCCCCCTATCGTCAGGATCTGGAAACAATTGTTATCAATTTTCGTTTACTTTTTGATTGCGGGCTCCAGTTTATTGTGTATTTGTTTTACGGATCCATCCACCGACTCAATGTGGTAGTAGCGACCGATCTCGATTGGCTCTGATTGGGTGAACGCGATTAGTAGTGCGGAGAGGAGTATTATATGGATCGCAATTTTGCCCATGATTTGTGCTGTGTGATGAAAACTTCTGCGGTTCGGTGTTAGATCTCTGTATTTATACCAAAATAAAGAGGGTGAAGGCTGAATTATCAAGCGAGCTCACAACATGTCGATTTATTCCGATTTTATGCCATGAGTTGAGGTTCTTGGGTGGAATCCAAATTATTCATTCAAAGGAATTCAACATACCATGTGTTGTGTAATTGCATATTCCGTTATGTGTATAAATTGGTACGTGTCCTCAGAGTCCCTGATCCAAATCTGCCAATTTCTAGTTTTGCAGCATATGGAATTTGAGGCACACATTATTGGCCGGAGTTTCATTACTGTGTCGGGGGGGGGGGTTGTGAATTTTCGCGAAGCAATAATATATCCTGGGACCGTTGCATGATCCACCAAAAGAGTGAGCCAACAAATTCAAAGAACTGCTTTGTGGACCTCAGCACAACACATTACTCATTTGCGATTATTTTACTTTCTCAATATTATTTACAAAATACGTTAGGGTATTGTATATTTTAATTCAGCGCAGCGTAATAAATAGCATGTGCTTTTGAATTACCTCATTGCATCTCTAGAGACCAACTTCACGAGTTCAAGGGCGGGTAGAGATTATGTTCTGTGCTTGGGCGTAGAATCCATTATCTGCAGGGTTTGGGTTGTCCAAGACGAAATAAACCCAATACCCTAATTTAACTTAGTTTTGAATAACGGAATATAGTTTTGGGTTGTTCCCGCTCTCAGCTAACTAAAGCAGCTCCTGTCGTTTACAAAAATTAACTCTTATGACATTGAGTTTAATAAAGGATTGAATGAATTGAATGAATGTGCTTGTGAGCCTCGAGGGTCGAGGTGTGTGTGTGTGAGTTATTTTCGACTCACAACTCAAGTTCAAATCTCACTTCCGTTCGGTTGAGTCTAGGATTTTGTCTGCAATCGGGGGTATAAACAAAATCAAGCGGCAAATTAATGATAAAATTTTTTGTCTCCTAATTAAGACATATGTGATAGAAGAAAGTTAGTCCTTATTAGAAAAAAGTTCGTAAATAGACTTCTTAT
>JAAXYW010004058.1:0-10060 GCA_036851895.1 Orthonychiurus folsomi | reverse complement strand
AAAATCGAAAGAATTCAATTTGTCTTGTAAAAAGGCTTCATTTTTAGCATGCATAACTTAAATGCATCAATAATGCTAAGTATCACGTTGCATTTTAATACATTTTCCTCAAGGTTGAATGCATACAGTAAGCACTCGAAGCCACCCTAAATTGAGAAAAAACAATTTTATTTATCAGGCAATTATTATACTTCCTTGTCAAATAGATAAACGCAACGTAATTAATTGCCACATGCTATCAATGCTACACTAAAAGCGGACGGCTCATCGAGCTAGCTCAGCGAATTTTGCAACCAAGTATTGGGAATTCCGCACGGTTTAATTGATGTGACAAAATAAAGTAAATGTTTGTTGTCCACAGCACGTTCGGAAATGTGATGATTGACCACTTGACTTCTAGTTAGGGTGTTTCACGTGCAAGTACTTAAATGTTACTAGCCGAAGCGGAGAAGCAAATTTAAATTTCTCCGCTCATATTATATGAAGAACTCTATAGTATTATTGTCGCTTTCACTTGAAACCTCCTACTACAGTAAAACGTACCGGCTGGAGCCATTATCAGTGCTGTCAATCAAATCTGAGTGTGACATTGACATTGATGATTACCTAATAATTCAATTAACTACAACACTCAAACCAATAAAATCAATCAGAAAAGTAAACCCGATCATCAGTTTTGGTTCATCTGCAACCATGCGTTCTCTTCTTGTCATTTTGTTGGTCACGATTAGCGTGGCTTTAGCCACATCTGCCAAAATCCATCCATCGCTTCAAACCTCCTTGAAAACAAAGGCATCAGTAAATATCTTTGTTGGTGTCAAGAATGGTGACACAGACGCCGTCCTTGCCCACGTTGATAGTACATTGACCACAAAGTCTACCCATACTGAAAGAGCGACGTCCGTGTACAATGCCCTCAACGAGCATGCTCGGATCACCCAAAAATCCGTGTTGGAATTCATCAAAGTGAATTTACCTCAAGTCAAGCCTAAAAGCTTCTGGATCAACAATCAAATCTACCTTCCAGGAGTGGATTCCAACGCAGTCAACATTCTTGCGAGTTTTGCCGATGTTGCTGAGATTCAAGAAGAGGCTGCGACACACATCGAGAATGTGTATGCTGGACCGGATGGCCCTTCTGTTGACGGCAGAGGAGAAATCTTGGCCGAATGGGGGCTAGAAAATATGAGAGTGCCAGAAGTATGGGCCCAATATGGAAATACTGGGGAAGGGCTCATCATTGGAAATATTGATACTGGAGTTCGAGGATCCCACGAGTTGTTGAGGGACAAATGGGTCGGCTTGGCTGGAAATGGATGGTTCGACCCTGAAAAAATGACAACTTTTCCTTTTGATATCTACAATCATGGTAAGTTGGGAATCCAGTAAATGTGTTTTAAATGTTGCTTGCTTATTTTTTACATTTGCTAAACTGTAAAGATATGTTTTCTAAAGTCAATGCATAAATTATAATTTTACCGTACGTTTTTATAAGTTTTAATTACTTACAAAATACGTTTGACTAAGAAAAGTGAGAAAGTGAGATACCCAGCAGCCTTGAGCAAATTTGATTTGAAGCTAACTTCTTTCAGAATACTAGTTTAGGCTAATAAAAACCCGAGAATTTCGGCATGAATTTTTAAAGTTAAAAGAAAAAGTTGCTAATTTACAAAACATCATAACATTCCAGGAACACACACAATGGGTGGGATCGTCGGAGACAATGGAATCGGAATTGCACCAGGTGGCAGATGGCTCGCCTGCAAAGGCTATCGAGACAACGGTAGCTCCACCTCAGGAGAATTCCTCGCATGCCTCCAATACATGCTTTGTCCCCATGACACCAACGGGGCAAATGCGGATTGTTCCAAAACTCCACACGTCGTGAGCAATTCTTGGGGTTGGAATGGAAATACAAATTGGTTTAATTCTGCAATCTACGCTTGGAATACGGCTGGAATAGTTTCATCCTTCTCTGCTGGTAATACTGGTTCATCATGTGTCTCCATCTATTCTCCAGCGGATCAACCCAACGTTCTTGCTGTAGGAGCAACGGATAGTAACAATGCACGTGCATCATTTAGTAGCCTTGGCCCAAGTCCAGGTGGACAATTGAAACCTGAGATATCCGCTCCAGGTGTATCCATCCGATCAGCATCTGCTGCGAGTGATACTGCATACATGGTTGCATCTGGCACGAGCATGAGTTGCCCATCAGCAACAGGGGTTATGGCTTTACTCAAGAATGCGGATCGGTCATTGACCCAAGCTAGAGCTGTGGATATTCTGCAAAGAACTGCGAGGAGGAATAACGCAGCTGGGCAAACTTGTGGTGGAGTGGCTGACAGTATTTTCCCCAATAATCATGTTGGACATGGAGTCGTGGATGCATTGGCTGCGTATCAGCTCCTCTTGTCAACCAAATAAATGTGGAGAGATGTGAAAGGAATATGGATATTATATTAAATATATTTTAAAATGTGAAATAAATTTAAAATGCAAATTTAGCTCTTCGATTTATGTACGAATCCAATTTCCTGAGTCTAACCTTAACTAAAGTTTTGCGAGTAAAATTGACTACCAGAATAATTCAGGATCCGGAGGATCCAATTGCCGATTATTTGAAGTAAATTGTTGGGTTGAAAGCAAAAAAAAACTTCTTCAACTTTTAATAACATTGTCTTTAATCATTGAATGACTAATTTCAGCTTTATGAGTACTACTAGCTCCGCTCCGCTGCGCTGGCCACCTTTGCTTGCGGTACATATTTAAAACCAGCACCACTCGCACCGAGAATCACCAAAATGAATTAAATTAAATGTAATAGCCCTAGTTTTCGACTCAAAGCCTAACTACATAGCATTTACATCCAACTGAACTAATTACTCTTTCTGACTTCAACGTGAATAAATACTCGTAGTATAAATAATGTAGTGAATGAATAAATAGTAAGATATAATAAGTACTCACTAGTTAACTAGTGAGTAATAGTAAATTAAATGCAAATTTAACTACTAGTAAAACAAGAGTATGTGTGTATCACTAATTAGTTATTTGAGAAACGCTTTTTGTTCATTCAGTCGATTAGCAATTAGCAATTTTTTTAATCAGATTTGCATTTAACCAATTTAAAATCAGTTGGTAATTTATTAATGATTTTAATAAGTGAAGTCTTAGTAAAAGAAGCAGAGGCTCTTTTTAAGCTATAAAGATACTGTTAACGGAATATTAAAAAAGCCAATCCTGCAGTGGGGTGCAATACAGTAAAAGTGTAGTAGGACACAAAAACTCAATGCGTGCTTTCGACTGTCTGAAAGTCAACTTGACTTCAACGTTCAAATGTGAGTAACAAATAAATTGTCCAGTCGATCACAAAATGCAGAGTAATTGGGATTAATCCCCTGCTAAATTTTATCCAATTTTCCATTCCACTCTGGGCACAGAGGCAACAAATTTCAAGTCCAGTTTTGAGCAACTGTTGTAATTGTGAATGATTGATTCTGGGTATGCCAATGATGCATCAGACCAAGCATTTGCCACATTGCAAACTGTTGAGCCCACTAAAAGTAAAATTACCATTAGTAAGGCTGAACTAATTAACATTGAAGAGCTATAGGCTCTATGCATTCCCAGGATGTTATAAAGCACGGCGATGAGTGTAAGGACACCAACTGCAATCACTGGTGGGAGAAAGCGGTCAGACATATGCTCCAAGTACCGAATCATGATGTAATGCGCTCTACAAAACAAACGCAATTTTTCTTTAACTTCATTCGACTTGTGAGCATCAGTCCTGAAAATAAACAAATTTGTACACGTATTAGGCTATGAAAGTTGATGTGTGTTGAGGCTGACACATCAATTCTCTTAAAATATTTGGCATTGTTGCCATTTTTTGTAAGATTTGGTTAAGGTATTATGGTACGCAATCAGCACTCCATTTAATCAGCAAAATTCGGTTTACCATATGTTTTTTGACATCCAATAGATCAATGTATTCGCGCCCAGATAGGTTATAGATGGCAAAACCGCAAAGAAGTAGCACTCAAATGACACAAAGTACAAGAGCAACACGGTAGCTACATAGGATCCAGGGATATAAAATTCCATTAATTATAGTAGCCAGAATGTTTTGAACTCTAATTTTAAACTCCCGTACAAACCAAGTGGCATTAAAAGTAACACTGAGGTGAATGTTGCGAGTATTACTTTTATTTTGGTGTCGCAATCGCCTCTCTTAAGTTGATCATACCGATACAAATGCAGCTCCACTGGAAATCATACAATTCACAGTTTCTAAATCTAAAAGTAAACTGTAGATTAGAACGTTTAGAACTCACTGTGCTTTCGGTCAAAGAGTAAATATCCGTTCAAAAGGTTCATTAGGAAGTCTTGCTCTTTCAGTATTACATAGTCAAATACCACTGAAACCAGTGCAACGATAGTCCAACCTTCAATCTTTACCACCTCATAGATCGGTACTTCCATCAAGACAATAGAAAGTGCAATAGATGTTACGAGGAGAGTCCTACGGATTGCATGCACCCTAACATGGTATTGCCACTGAGAAATGATTTTTTTGGATTTAATGGGTCGCAAACATTTTGCTTTCTCATCCCATTCCCAAGGCAGATATCGAAGATGGTAGCCAGTATTGATCATAAGCTTAAATAATTTGAAAGTAACCTCTGAGAGCATTTTTGAAAAATAGTTTTTCCAATAATCTAATTGTAAGTAATTTGTCGGAAAGTGCTAACGCGACGTTCGTTCCAATTTAATTTGTCCGTGACCTGGTGTTAGGGCGAACGCAATTGTATCACTGCAACACGTGAGTCTTATTTTGCTACGTTTATGTCTAAAAGTGTAATATCATTAAGCTGATAAAATACACATCGTTGCGCAATGCTTTTAATGTACCATTCGCTTCCGCGTTACTTGATTTACGCTGAAAGTGTTATTTTAGGCTGGCGGAAATGACGAAATCAAACGCTTCCGAAAGCTTTTCCAGGCAAGAAGATGTATATCTCATTGCGCTGGACGGCATGTAACCTTTGTTACATCATTCACGAAATTATTAAAATGTGTAAAATGTTTGGCGGTGCTTTATTTTGATTAAAAAAGCGTGATTGCATAATTAATACTTAAAAATGAGAAAAATGAGTACACGCATATTTGTATAGTAATCTAGCATCGTACATGCTATATTAAAGCGCTCTCTAAAAACTGAAAATTGGTAATGTGTCTCGGAATCTTATCTTTAAGACGAACAGAACCGAAAAAATAAATAATGTTTTGCAACTCTATCGACTGCAATAGCTTCGCCTCCACCGGATTGAGAAATGATTTGGAAGTCTGAGATTATGTAAATTTCTTCTTCTGTTTCCTCACAATTGGAAGACAATTCCACAAATGCTTTATGAAGATGTTTTTGTAAACATTCCCGGCCAAAGGTCAGGTCAAGTTGTGACATCTAAAAAAGTTGTAAGCAAAACCCCTGAGAGCAATGACATGCCAAACGCCATGCTTCTCTTCTGTTTTGGCTAAGGTGGAGGTTAATGCCCTAACTCATAGGTGAAAGGTCAGGTCAACTGTGACCCCAAGAAAAATTCTCAGCACAACCTCCTGAGAATAGTGATATGTCACTTGCCACGCTTCTTTTTTTATTTTAACTATACTCACCGCCCTAACTCAGAGGTCAAAGGTCAGGTTGACTTGTGACCTCAAGAAAGTTTCTTAGCAAAACCTCCTGAGAACAAAGATATATGTCACATGACATGTTCCTCTTCTATTTTAGCTAAGATCAATGCCCTAACTCAAAGGTCAAAGGTGACTGTTCTCGTGGTCTGGCCTATGCAAATTCCGCTGACTTCCTGAACAATATAAGCTATCAAGATCTAAGACTGGTTCAGTAGTTTTGGAGGAGATAGAAGACAGGTCAGACACACACACACACACACACACACCACCACACCACACCCCAAATTAGCATGTGTATAATTACATATGTCTTTGTTCGTACTTGTACTCCTTTTGCACGATTATTAATTTTCTATTTTACAAGTTCGGGGATTGACAATCACCAGATTATATTCAAAGCGGTATTTCCTGAAATGTTTTGCGCCACATGAAAAAAAAATACAAGTAAATGAATGTAAAAATGTTATGTTCAGTATTTCGTGCCATTCATTGCCAGAAATGACGACAAAGGAAGGATGTACCCAGTAACGTTACAAAGGATGCGGCCTTCCTGCTTATTGATCGACCATCAAACATCGAATCAAAAATAAATTCACTTGAGCAGCTAACATCCAAACCAATAATAGGGGTTAGTGTGCTAATATTAGGACATGCTAAATATTTTTGCAAAAAAAATGTTCTTTAGCATTTTTAGTATTGTAATTTTGGCAAACTTTGCTTGGGGTCATCTCGAAAGTAATCAATCTGGCGTCCAGATATCATACTCAAATGATATTTGGCAGTACGACTTTGTAACATCAGAAAAGGTTAAGAAATATAGTTTACCTTATAACCAAAACAAGTAAAAATGGCTGACAATTTTTGAAAATATTTGAAAATTATGTATTTTTTTGGAATGATTACAGCTAGCATGGATCGATGCGTTTATTGCGTGTAGAAACAGAAGTTCAACCCTCGCTTCAGTGGATTCAAAAGACGAGCTGAAATACATGCAAAGTGTAGTCATGCACATTGGTAAGCAAAAAAAACACATAGCCCTACGGTTTAGGATTTATTGTGAAAATAGCATGGAAGGGAATTACATGTTAACTTTCTAGCTCTTGATAAAAGTGAGGAAGAAAGTTACTGGGTATCGGGCACTGATATTTTTGCGGAAGGAAATTGGATTTGGATTACAAATGGACAACCTGTCCCTGCATCAAAAACTAACCAGAGCCTTTGGGGTGGATCCGAACCAAGTAACGGTGGTTCAAGCAGCAATCAACATTGCACTTCCCTTTGGAATGGAAATGGTTGGAAATTAGATGACGATCGCTGTGGCAAAGTCAACAACTTTATTTGCAAAAAGCTCAAAGTAAGTTTCTAGTTTTATGATGCAATATTCTAGCATACAATGTCTTACAATCATATACACGTTAATTGTTTTGATTATGTAGAAGCACCCAGGTTTGTATGGACGAATGGATGAAATGAGTAAAATTCCAAAGGAATCCCGGGATAATAGTGAAATTGAAGATAATACTGAAACGCATGGAACGGAATCCATGAAATTAACATCTGAGCCGAGCCTTTCTCTATTTCAAATGTATCAGATGTTACAAAAGGATTTCAGGGACTCCAACGGGAATCACTTGATTTGTTATGGAATATTTGCGTTAATAGTCATATTTGTCTCAGGGTTGTTCTGCATTGTTTTCGTTTACTACTATTTTTTCTATCGTCGTCAAACTCCAAAAGCTCACAAATACCCTTCTGTTCCGTTTTCGTCTTCGCGGGAAGTGTTAACGATTTCTGGCTATTGTGACACAATTGGAAGCAATGGTGAATCCAATTAACTGTTTGATGAGCAGTGCATACATATTCTTTGTTGTTGAGTACGTAACCTGTAATGTACTGGATTTTGTGTTTGCCAAACTTGTAGAATCATGTATACCTTCAAGTATCAAGTAAGTATTTTCACGTTACTGATACCTTGTTTGTATGTGATTGGCATTGATCATTCAATAAAACCATTGATTACATAAACTGGGTACATTGGATACAACTAGTTTGAGTATATTAGACTATGTATAGTAGGAAATATAGATTACATGGCTTGCGGGTGAGGTTTCATTTTAAATACGAGGGATTTTAGCTCCAACACCAATATGCGCTATCTTTGAATGACCAATCCCCTATGGAATTTACTTTTGAGCCAGACAAAAAGGTTCATGGATAAATTTGGAGCAGGAAGTTTGGTCGCAAGGCGGTAAAGAGAAAGGTTTGAAGCATGGTTATCAGAAGGCAGAGAGGAACAGAAAATACGTTCTTCTTCTCATTCCCTAACCATAACCAAACCCCTAGTGCTTAAAAATATTACACCATTGCAAGAGCAGAATCACAGATTTGAAGAAATCCAGTGTATTGAAGTAAGTCAGTAAGTGTATCTAATCAATACTCTAATTGTATACATATCTAATAATAGATATGGATTGTTGGCACTAACATAATTGTGTGGATTCTTGTAGATGGAAAAAATAAAGGAGGAACAGTGGATTCAAAGCAAATTCCTGGATTTGGCTACAACAAAAGTGAGTATGCGAACTTAAATTGCATTGACGAAAAGGTTAGAATATTACACACTGTAAAATGTATTGTATGATGTGAATTGTGTGTGTTCATTTGCAAGCTAATGTAGTTATTCATAGTTGTTGAAACCCATTGGTCCATAATGTGTTGGATTAGGAAGGCAACTTAGTTAGTTGCCTTAAAAATGTGTACCCAAGTATGACACGCCATTCATTCAAATCGTATTGTATTTTACAGAGGGGAAGTTGGCCAGCCATTTCTTAAGCCGATTGGAAATTGCGAGGTGGAATGGAACTAAGGGTTTGCTTAAAACGATGCGACTCGTATATCAAAAGTAGCAATTATGGGTAAAGCATATGTTCAAACTAGTACAATGTACATTAACAATTTGTATTTGATATTTGGCAATTACGGCTTCAGAAATCTCACTAGATCTACAAGAAGACCAAATGACGTAGTAAAATCCTCATATTCCTGCCGAACATGTGATATAATATTTTCATGCCCCCGTTCTTTGAAGCAACATCGAAAAACCCAAGAGCATGTTCGAATCGCCAGCACATGTCATCTCTGTCTTAAGACCGTCGTCAGCCCTGCCAAACTAAAGTTACATATGCTGATTCATGCAAAGAACCAAGTTTGCAAATTTTGCCAAAAACGTTTTGCAGCTTCGTCCAATCTAAAAGATCACATGCTGATACATCTTGGAGAAACCCCTTATGCTTGCGACAAATGCGGAAAATCTTACAGTGTTGCCGGTAGTTTAAGAAGTCACATGGATATTCATAGTCAAGAAGGTAAAAAGGTGCAACCTAAGAATTACCCATGCATTTATTGTGAAAAACGTTTCTGTACACCAAAGGATCTTGTACGCCATATTCGAGTTCATACAGGGGAGAGACCATTTTGTTGTAGTTTTTGCGACAAGAGTTTCAAAACTAAATCTGCATTGGGAAATCATTTGTACACTCATATAGAGAAATCCTTAAAATGCCCGCTGTGCGAGAAACTTTTTTCTGGACCTGACTCCTTGAGTCATCACATTAAAATTCACACGGGTGAGAAAACACATGTTTGCAAGGTGTGTTCCAAGGCTTTCACGCACAGTTCCAATTTGAAAACGCACAGCAGGATCCATACAGGAGAAAAACGTTACAAATGTAAGCTTTGTAGTAGGGCATTTGGAGCATTAGAAGCTGTGGAAGTCCATTCCCGTACTCATACAAGGGAGAAGCCCTTCAAATGTTTGGAATGTCCAATGATGTTTTCTACAACGTCGGGTCGTGACGTACACAGGAAATCTATTCATTCATCCGACAGACCATTCAAATGTAAAGTTTGCAGCAAGGGCTTTCCGATAGTAAGCCAGTTAAAAAATCATATCTTGTCGCATACTGGAGAGAAAATCCATACTTGTAAACTATGCGGCAAGAATTTTCGAGATGCAAGTGCTTTAAAAGCCCATACAAGGTATCATACTGGAGAAATGCCTTTTGAGTGTAATTTTTGCGAAAAGAAATTTTCAAGCTCATCTAATATGGTTACTCACACATACATTCATACTGGGGAGAAGCCGTTTAAATGTGAAGTCTGCGGTATTGCATATGCCTGCGTATCCTCTCTGAAGCATCATGCAAAAACTCATACACATGAGAAGCAATAAGAATTCCAATGTTTTTTTTATTAATGTTATTCAAATTATGAATAAGTAGAAAAAGTGACCTCGGTTAAGGTTTTTATAATTTTCAAATAATTTCTAAATGTATTTAAATTTAATTTAATACGTTAAGGTTCT
>JAAXYW010004057.1:0-10062 GCA_036851895.1 Orthonychiurus folsomi | reverse complement strand
TGTATTGCTGACTTAATTTCATACTTTATCTCATACTTCAAATGTTTTGTGCTCGGTCTTTTAGTCTTTTAAGACTTTATTTTACTCTTACTTTGATGTGAGGTGATTCAAACTCGTGATTGAGACTCAATCGTGATTGGTCAATTTATAATTTATCTAATAGACTAATTAAATTGCGAGGTTACACAATAAATCGTCGAGCTCGTGAATACCTGTTTCTAAATTTTCTAGGTTCTATTGTTTGCTTGTAATGTCAATATTTGCTTCATGATTCTTGGAAAAGAACTATACGTAATAAATAATATAAATACACACATCCGTTGCATTATTTATTTCCATACCAAATCTGTGAATGTGCTATCCACATTTCCTTTAATCATTTTTCTCCCTAAGTAAATACCCTGTAAAGTGCACTCCAGAAGATACATTTGGTTTAAATAACAGATTAATAATAGTTTTTTGCAATAGAAAACTTTACTCAAGAAAAGATGAACTCTCCAATATTATTAATGTAATTAGAGATTTGTGCCGGACTCCCAAGCTTGCATTCTTTAAATTTCGCATCACAATCAAAATTATCCCCATGCCCAATGTCGTAGGCCTGTTTTAACTGATCTAAGCCGGGAATGTCCTCGCCAACTGCTTGAATGACCTCAATCGCATGGTCAACTGTTGTCAACTTGACTTTCCGACCTCCACGATCCCCTGAATTGGCCATTCGTTTCTCATCTCTTCCACGTGAACACATGGCATACAGGGCACAGGATTGGGCCTGACCCAAGTATTCACCGACAAAATGTGTAATTTCATTGAATGCACTCGTCCCATTGTTTTGATTGTCATTCACGGCCCGTGACCTCGTGTCAGTATCTAATATAGAACAAGCAAATTGCAATTTAATCAGTTTAAAAATGCAAAGTTGGATATATTTGTATGGCCGAACTTTGTATTACATGAATTACTCGTACACTCGTACTCACCTTTTCTGTTGATTCCGTAGGGCAAATTATTCCCATATTCATCATTGTAAAGTGTATTGTCGTATTGTCCAAATCCCAACGGTTTATTCAGACCAAGTCCAGGCATGACATGTTCCAGGAATCCAGGCACGAAACTGTTTTGGAACAGATTTGTCAGTCCCCCAAGTCCACCACCTTTTCCTGCAAAAACGGCTGGGACGAAGAACAGAGCAGCGATTCCCACGACGGCAGCAAGTACCAAACCGCCAACATTTAATTTCAAAATGCTCATTACATCAGATAGGGAATTGTAGCCCCGATGCCCGGAAACGGTTGAGAGGAGTCGATCCGTTGAAAGGGAAATGAAAGGAACCGTAAAGGCCAGTCCAAACTAAACATTTGATAAATTAATTTAAACGAAACATCAAATTTCTTTCAGACAAAGGAAATCCATGCATACCTGTAAATCCGGAGGTGTTTTTTCAACACTGATTCCACTGCGTTTATCTGCTTTTCCTTTTTTCTTCAAGGATGGCGACTCTTTATGAATTGTAGATGAATAAACCGGTTCAAGATTTGATGGACCCGGGAGCGGGACTGTAGGTCGGAAATCAGTTGGTGGTCGAATTTGATAATTTTTGTAATTGCTGATATTTTCATGATTTTGCGTGTGATACGGATTCGGAAACGGATGATCAATTCTACCTCTTTTTAAAATAATTCAATTTAATTTAGAATCAAATACATAACTTGTAGTATAATATGTTTGTTGGTACTCAAGACTTACGTGGTAATTGCGTTTGCAAGTCCTAGAGTCAGAAGAACACAAAGGAAATTCCAACTTTTGAAATCCATAATGAATTTATTGTAGCACCTCGCGCTCTACCAGCATTGAAGGAGAATTAAGAACAACTAACACTAACCACAAAGTCACAAACTTTTATCACCTTTGGAGGGGAAGAGTTAATTGGAGGCGTGTCCGCGGATTTGGAGTCTTGAACCTTTTGAATGAGTGAAAAGGAAAAGTCTTCGTATTTTCCTTTGTTGAGTACAACAATGCAATGCTAGTCCTGCATGTGTGATCCATTTTTCGCTGATGATCAGAACAATTAGCCACACACATAATCACCACGGAATCGCACACGACACAAGGATACGAAATTAAAAATCCTCTCAAGCTTGAATACATAATTCCCGACAAGTTGCGTCACACAAATAAAAGTCTACTCTTGTTTAATTTAATTGTTAACTTAAGAGTTAATTCATAATTTTAAATCTAGCCCGTCAAAACTTTTTCACATATTCCCCTTGTAAATTCGTAAGCTCAGATAAAATTGGATGAGCGAAGTCTTGTTTCATTACATCGGTTAGCATAGTTTCACGTCACCAAATTATCTGGTGTTCTGTATTTTTATAGATTGGAAAATCATAAAATGAAAAGGCACTCTTGTAGCAAGGCGTATTTCAGTTTTCAATATTAAAATGAACTAACTTGGTTTAATCCGCCAAATTGAAATTTGTTTTAAAAAACACTTACAAAAAATGATTTTCGTAGCTTCAATCTGCGGCACTAGAGTAAAGTCCAGACTAATTAGTAATGGCATAATAGCTGAGTCGTAGTAGTTACGTTTCGCAATTTGCTCGTTCTCTAATTTGAGTTGAGAATTAAGCTCCACTCATACGACGACGGACGAGACGGGACAATAATATTGTCAAATTGTCATTGTCATCTTCACGCTTTGCAAGCATCACGTATATAATAGGTTGCGTGCACTATCAGGTAGCAGAAGCGTATCATAAGGTACCGCAGTTAGTACAATTAATAATACAAATATGACAAGGCATTTTCTACACCTTCATTCTTGTCGCAGAATTATAAATTGATGGACAGGTGGGCACACATATAATTGTCAATTTAAAGTGCTATCTGAGAAATTATTGTCGGCACGCGTACACTTTCGTTTCTAATTTCCATCTTAAACCACAAAGGCAGGAGGAGTGAAAGCTGTTCGTTTTGTAACGCAAGTGCATTATGATTTAATAGCTCTCTTTTGCTTATTATGATTAATAGCGCTCGGAATTGAGTTGCATAAGAACAAATATATTTTTAAATACCTTGATTTATCGCGTCGCGTTGTTGCCTGCTGACATGCACAATGGATAGTAATTTGTTAACAAATTAGCAAAACCAGCTAAACTTGCTAACAAAAACAACTAAACACAACGGATCAACAAATCAGCCGGGGGTTTGGAGCTATCTGAGTGTATTCAGCAGCAGAGCTGGTAGTCAAAAAACTAAACTTTATTTTGAGTTTGTTATAAATCGTACCACAATCAATGCAATATGTGAATCATACATGCAATGCGGTAGTTTAAAATATCCTCTTGAGCAGTTTCTCAAGGAGGGCCCTGTTCTGAACGGACGAGTGTTTACAAATGATTACAGAGAAAGGAAACTTTTGAAATTTATTTTAAAAAGATAACAAATGAACTACAATGTAAACGTGTATTTTTATACAATCTGCAGTTCTACCGCGGAATCTTCATACTGATCACGGTACTTATAGAATAATTTCTTCAAAGCGTCAACGTAAGTACTGTGATGGAGGTCAACGTCTTCCTGTGTAGGATTCACAATGTGTTTAGCTTCGAGCGGAGCACCAACTGAAATGATGGAGGTGGCAGTTAATTTAGAATACAAAACCCGTAACACTTAACCTAAATAATTTATTGGTTAGAGTTTACAATATCATACCAACAACAAATATCGGTCTCCGTCTGGGCAGAAAACCAAACGAATACTGAAAAACCCCTCGTCCATTCACCACTAAAGGAGCCACTGATAATGTTTTTTGCACTTTGTTTTGAATTCTTCTTAGAAGCGAACCCTCTGGGTTAGACATTTGGCTGTAAATGTCATTTTCTCCGAAGGCGAAGACAGGGACTAAGGAAACTCTACGAGCGTAATAATTTATATTTCAAGTTAATTGAACATTTAATTTTATATGATTTGTCTAACCCATTTTGAAGTGCGAGTTTTACAAAACCTTTCCTGTCTTTAAGTTTAAGAACATAAGCACCAGAATGGGCATCCAGTGATTCTGAGGATCCGCCCGGAACCAGAACAGTCATTTTTCCGCCACCAGGATAACTCAATAAATAATTTATACTCTCCTTTGTGACAGAGCAAAGCCCTAGACGTACAATTAATATCAAATTAGGGAAAAATCACAAGGAGGATACTAAGTAAGGCTAAATAATATCAAAAGTTAGCTTCAGCTCACCTAATGCCAAGCAACATTCTCTAAACAAAGGAAACATGAAATTGAGGCGAAGCGTTAATAAATGCGTTGTTAGGCCGGGATACAATTTGCTGATTTGATGACCTTCAGATGCGAAACAACCAAATGTCCCACTTGCTCAATACACCATGTGGATGATAGGCGAGTAGATAATTCTTCTTCGGGTCCAAATCCGCTGTTTTGATCAAAGAAATTGGAAAGTAATCTTTGTAATATCGCCAAAACTTCCACTCTCGAACCATGTTAATTCTATTTTATGACAAGGAAATGTAAAAATTATGATTTCCAGCAATTTCAAACATCACATCACATTATTTTACCGTCTGCCACCAGTGTTGCAGATATCACGATCCAGGTAGATCCACCCAATGTACGAAAGGGGTAAATACCACCAATTTGTATAAACTAAAGTATAAGCCATAAGAATCAATCCTCCCGGATGAATAATTACAAAAATGGAAACCCAAAGTAAAACAGCCAAGGTTTGCATTCTTCTTTCAAAAGGCACGTGGATCGGGGCAAACTGAACTGGCCAGGCGCTCGTAGAATGTTCACCATTTCTGTAACAAATAATGAAAATCTTAATGTAATTTGAATTAGCAATTAATTTGCATTATTTGATATTACTCTCTGTTTTCAGGCAATACACTTGCTAACACCTTGTCTCTCGTCATCTTGAATCCAACTAATTTTAGAACTTGAAAAACTCTTGTTGATAAGCATCAAAATATACAGAAATCAAAACAGTAAATAAATGAGTGAGTTGATTTTCTTTTGATTTAATGACTCATTGAATCCTTCCTCAACTAAACTGACTCAATTGCACTTTGAACTGTCAAAGGGCAATGGGTGCCTNAAAACTCTTGTTGATAAGCATCAAAATATACAGAAATCAAAACAGTAAATAAATGAGTGAGTTGATTTTCTTTTGATTTAATGACTCATTGAATCCTTCCTCAACTAAACTGACTCAATTGCACTTTGAACTGTCAAAGGGCAATGGGTGCCTTTGGGATTATGCAATTACATACATGAAATGCGTACTTCATATTGAGAGGAATGTGCGTTCAAATTACTACAGCACATGCCATGACAAACCGATGAATCAAATTCCGTACACGTTTGCATTTCGTTTGCATGTGAGGATGACTGATTTTTACTGGACTAAATTCCTATTAATACTCACTTATACTCAATACACAACACACACCGCTTGCTTGTTTCAAAGGTCAGTTTAACTTATTTCAAGAGGTCAACCTTTGGTGGCTGACTTTTGTAACGATTGCCACAATTTCCTTTCCGTCGTTCGCTATCCTAGTTGAAATACATAATTACTTGAGCAGAAAAGTTCAAAGTACATATCCCTACTATGCAATGCGTGCCAGCGAGCTACTCTTTAAATCCACTACAGCCGAAAAATTTGTAATTGATACAAAAAATTGCATAGGTATTTTGGAGAAAACGTTTGTTCTCAATCCAATTCAATTAAACTTAATTTTAATTTTTTAAGCAAAGTAGTACTATTCTCAGTCTGTCGGTTAAACAATGCGGATTTAGCGAACATGAGTAATCAGCGGACTATTCGAAACTCGTACTATATTAGAACTAATTAATCTAGTACATCTCTGAAAGTTTGATTTGCTTCTTCTGTGCTTTACGACAAAGGATTCTCTTTCTGGAAGGATGAAATAAATATACATCCACTACTCCCATTATTTTAAAGGCAAAATCCCTTACAAGCTTATATATAATTCCTAGCATTTAACAGGGGTCGTGGGGTGCATCGGCAACCACATTTTGTTGCCTCAACAGGATTGTGTACAAAGTTTTATGTTGTAAAAATATATTTCAAACAAAATGAAGATTTCCATACTTTCATGCGGAAAGCCAAATGTGATTTAGATTTGCATGCATGCGCCGTATAAGTTAATCTCAGACAATCTTGAGTTCAGTCCCAGAATCATACTGATCCCGATGTTCATAAAACAACTGTGTTAAAGCAGTAACGTATTTCTCATGATGTAAGTCAATTTCTTCTTGTGTGGGTTTGCAAATGTGCACGGCTTCGATTGGAGCACCAACTGCAAATTATGCAACAAATTTGATTTGAAATATTTGCGTATGTAGAATGTGGATTTCTTGTACTTTGCATAAAATGTATATTACATTTAAATCTTACCAATTGTAACTATAGGTTTTCTTTTTGGTAAAACTCCAAATGAGTACTGGAATATTCCTCGACCATTAACAAGCAATGGAGCGACGGAGAGAGTTTTCTGTATTTTGTTTTGAATTTTTCTTAGCAAGGATCCTTCCGGATTATTCAGTTGCGCGTAAATATCATTTTCTCCGAAGGAAAATACAGGGACTAGTGATACACTATCAGATAAAATCACATTAGTTAATTGATTAATTAACAATTAGGGATTCATATCATTGGTTATACCCATTTTGAAGGGCAAGTTTAACAAAACCCTTCCGATTTTTAAGTTTGAGTATGTAAGTCCCCGAATGGGCATCAAGAGATTCAGACGCTCCTCCCGGAACAAGGACTGCCATTTTCCCACCTTTGGGATAACTCAGTAAATAATTTATGCTTTCTTTTGTGACGGAGCACAATCCTGAAACATAATCATTACAAAATACAAATTAGAGGATTCTAGAAGAAGCAAATGCGGATTGAACTAACTTACCTAAACTTAAGCACAATTCACGGAAGATCGGGAGGAGAAAATTAAGGCGATAGAGTTAGCATGTTCACAGTCATCCCTGGAAATAATTTATGAACTTCCAAGGCTTCAGTTCCAAAACAAGCAAATGTCCCACTGCTCAACACACCGTGCGGATGGGAAGCAAGCAAGTAATTTTTCTTTGGATCCAATTCTGCAGTTTTGAGCAATTTGATTGGAAAATAGTCACGGTAGTAGTGCCACAATTTCCATTCTCTTGCAATTTTATAACTGTGATTGGAATATTTATATTTAGGCTCCAGTATTAAAAATGTTTAAATATGCATAATGATAATTTACCCTCTGCTGCCAGTATCGCAAGTTTTTCTATCCAAATATATCCATGCCATGTAGAATAACGTTAAATACCACCAATTTGTGAAAAAGAAAACATATGCGACCAACCCAATTCCACCGGGATGAATTACGATGAATAGTGAGATCCAAAATAAAGCAGCCACTGTTTGCATTCTTCTTTCAAAGGGGACATTTAAAGGGGCAAACTCGACTTTCCATGTTTTCTTTGCATTGTTGTTATTATTATTATTCTCCAGTCTAAAATTCAGAAATAACCAAAAGCAGGATTTCAGTTTTATATTTCAAAGCATAAAATTTTAGTTGTGTCCTGTGTACCTCTCGATTTCCTCTGGTTTTCCGTTTCCAATTTTGCACTTTAAAGTTTTGCTATCCATTATTTTGCACAAACTTGGTGTGGTTTGATGAGTACTAATTAGCAAAGTGCACGTCAGAAGATGAGAGAGTGGAGGAAAGGATTATACATATATATTGCAAAGGTTTAATTTGATTTGACATTAGAGCAGATACACGGCAATACCAACTCAATTAATAAACTCTATAGTTTCATGGTGGTCCAAATTATGCAACCCGACGAGTGAAGCACATGCATAACCGCTCTGTGACAAATGAGATAACACCATGCTAATTTCTTAAAGGACTTTGCGAATAGATAACTGCACGATTAAAGTACAACTTCTTATCAAAAAAGTTAAAAAATGCTATTCAAATTCACATCTCATACGATAGGGTATATTTTAATGTGGCTGTGTAAAAGTCAGTCAGCATAGCACCCGAGCAACTGGGGAATCCCGATTCAAGATTAGAATGGCTCTGAAGTCCGATCCCGAACTTCACGGGGAAATGCCTCCATGGTTATTGGTTCATAAAAAAAGTACACAGGAGGTGACACTAAGTTCTGCAACTATATTGCTGTTTTCATCCTCAGCGTATCAAACCACATGATAGAATTCAATACAAATTCTCAACGACCTAAGCAAAACAAACAAAATTGTCGGGTGCGTAGATGGAAGTCTCTTACTAAATTAGCCACAAGTGGCATTTGATTTCAGATATATACGTAAAAAGTGATTCATATAGTTCAAATCAGACACTTTTTTTGCTATTTTACTCCACATAAATAAATTATTGCAGAAATCTGCAAAGACTTAAATGCAAATTAGTTCACACAATTTTTATCTCAGCCGTAGGCGCATACTTATCACGGTGATCATTGAACAGCTTTGTCAATGCTTGGATGTATTTTTCATGGTGGACGTCAATTTCTTCTTGAGTCGGTTGAAGTATTCGTTTGGCTTCCAGCGGAGCACCGACTAAGACAAAATCATAATTTGAAATAATTTACTAATGTTTTCTAATCATAATCATTTCAACTCAAATTCCTACCGACTGTCACAATTGGCATTCTCTTTGGTAGGGGTCCATATGAGTAGTTGAATACACCGCGGCCTGAGAACAGGATTGGAGCAAAGGAAATTGTTTTCTGGAGTTTATTCTGTATTTTTCTCAAAGTGGATCCTTCCGGATTGTCTAACTGCTCGTAAATATCCGTTTCACCAAAGGAAAATACTGGGACTAACGATGCTCTAAAAACAGACTCAATACATATCCCAGAATACCCGGATTTGTAATAAAGAAGGTCAACCAGCAAAGTCCTTACCCATTCTGAAGTGCAAGCTTAACAAATCCTTTTCGTTTCCTTAATTGAACCACATATGAACCAGGATGTGATTCCAAGGATTCGGATGCCCCACCTGGGATGAGAACAGCAGCTTTACCCCCTCCGGGGTAACTGAGCAAATAATTAATGCTCTCTTTAGTCACGGAGCACATCCCTGGAAATAGTAATAACATTTGTTTTTTATGTTATAAATGTACGCGGTACGCGCTGTCGTATTAATTACATGATACCCACCAAGTGCCACTCCCACTTCTCTAAAGAATGGAAGTAGGAAATTACAACGTAGTGTTAAAAGATGGGGTGTAATTCCTGGAAAAACTTTGCTGACTCCAAGAGCTTCCGTCCCAAAGCAAGCAAATGCTCCACTACACAAAATCCCATGAGGATGAGAGCCAAGTAAATAATTTTTTGATGGATCCAACTCCGCAGTTTTGACTAATTTGATAGGGAAGTAATCCCGGTAGTATTTCCAAATCTGCCAATCCCTTCCTGACGTACTGAGAAAAGACGACATTATAAAATAGCAGTTTCATAGTGGAATGATAGATAATACAAATTTCATATTTACCTTCGACCTCCAGTATTGCATGTGTTGCGATCATAATAAATCCAAGCAGCGTACAGCAATGAAAATGCTCCAAAACTTGTGTGAAAGTAAATGTAAATTAAGAATGGTACTCCACCTGGGGCCAGTATGAGAAATATATTAATCCAAATTAATACAGCCATGGTTTGCATTCTCCTCTCAAATGGAATATTGAAAAATGACGCCCATTTGATCTTTGACGCGGATTTGGATTGTTGTGGCTCTTTCCTATTTAGCAAATTACACAAACGATTAAATTGTAATAGACAACAATCTTTTCCTTCAATTAAACCATGATTTACTTACTTTGTGTCCTTTTTTATTTCGCTGATGTATTCTGACTTGCTCCGGGGTTGCATCCAATTCCAAAATCCTATTCCCTTTCCCATTTCTAAAGGCGGTTTTTAATCTAAGCGGTTGAGGGTTGAGTTGGTGAATTTGGCAGATCACATTAGAAGAACTTCGATTCACCTGTGGTTGTATACTATTG
>JAAXYW010004056.1:0-10064 GCA_036851895.1 Orthonychiurus folsomi | reverse complement strand
CGGGTCGTTGATAAGATGCACAATGAACATATTGAGAATGTTAAAAATATTCATGGACGTTATTGTTAATTTAGAGAGAATAAATAAAATCGTTCTTATAAATGTGGGACACCCTCTGTAAGTAATGACACTTGACTTGAACCTGACCTTACCTTCAATGAGTAATAGCTGTACATAATAGAGTGGATAAAAACATTGATGACCATAAAAATTGGCAAAGATGGGTCATTATGTGGATACACAGCCCACGTATAAACCATTACGGAAATGTGATGATACCTTTATACCAAGACAAAAGCACTTAGTTTTTTTGTTATTTAAACTGAAATCGTCAAATGTCTCACCAATGTAAAAATATCAGTTTTTGCTTCCGAAGGACGATGAACATTGTGTCTCCGAGTTCGAATAATTTGGACCATGCCATCAGCAGAAGTCCAACGCCATAAACAATATTCTTATTTTGTCGCTCGCAAATTGAACTGTGGACACCTTTCGTTTGGATGTGATTCCAGTACTCCGGAAACATTAAGTACACGGCGTAGATCGAAAACAATGCGAGGGCAAAGTTCCAAAGGGTAAGGGCAGTTCGAATTTGAAACGGAGCACGATTCTTCATTAAAAAAGTGATGCCGAATATCAGGGCGACGTAGATAATTGAGGCGTAGATGCTGACTTGGAAATATTCTTGGTGCCATGCTCTCCACCATGCAATATCCACCTGGATAAGGTCAAGGCTTATCATGCCAAGATTGTCGACACAAACAATTGTTGCAAACCAGAATGAGTTTAAAGACATACCGTATCCAGCCAACTGTTTGTCCTCAGCTCAGTCATCATTGAATTGTATTTCCTTTCTGTCCAAATTATTTAAAATTACTTTTAGTAGAAATAATTAAGTAGTCTAATTCGTGTAAACTTGTTGCACTGCACAAATTTGTGATTGAATGGCGGATTTAATTGTACCTGTCACAATTATTTTGCCTAGCTTTAATACTACTAACACTGAAGTACTGTGACACTGTGAGTAGCTTGAAGCGCCAACTCAATTTCAAGCGAGAAAAGGGAAACTATTAAAATAATCGCGCATTGTATATTTTCTTTAGTCGCCATTACTAATTGGGGCCTAGGATTGAGTTAGAATTTAATTGGGCTAAACTGGACACTCAAATCTGTTTAATCAATTCATTCTAGATTACATAATAGCCTGAAACTCATCCACCAGTTACCACAGCCCAGAGCTTGGCATTGACATTCAGCTAAATCAGTGCAAGTGGTAATAAGGTAATGTGCAATGCGAAGCCGTTTGTGTGGTTTGCTTGGAGTGGAGATATACTATACGAACACATATACATTCACATTTGCATTTCGGTGGCCAGTTCAGTTCGTGTGTGAATCTGATTGCAAAAAATTGCGAATGCTCCACTGCGCTGCACTCGCTCTCCATAAAAGCAAAACTTGTAGAAGCGTAAACGTGTGGGATGGGAAACACTTTACAAGGACGGCAATATAACACTTGGATATTTAGTACCTGACCTCACGCATATTATGTGTCGACCCCTTTTTGTGTAAATTTTCAGTCTAGCAGAGCGCAAGGTTAACCGCAATATTTTTGACTAATGTTAAAGAAGCGAGTTAAGTCTGGAATTTTGTCAATCCCATGCGAATAAAAGCGACATTTTGAATTAATGAAATAATTTTGTATTTAATTACCTTGCGATGGAATTTACAGCGTAGCTCAGTGAAATCAAATTTGCAATTTTCCTGCTCCTGTCTGATGTGTAACCTGTCTCCTTCCCCTTTCCGGCGTTACTGAATAAAACGAAGTTTGTCAAGCGCGTAATCAGCGATGCCTTTATAGAAATTATGAGATAATACTGACACTGCAATTGATTGTGCTGTGGTATATCCTTGCATGTGATAGCGCGTGAACAGAAATGAAAATTACTCGTATTCCGTTCACAGAGAACACAGTTATTCATCGTCTGGGAAGTTTAATCAGTTAATATTTAAAAAATGGCTTAAACCTCTACGGGCCCAAATGTGAGTGAGCAAAGGTTGCTTTGGGGCCTGACGAACAAGGATTAGTACCCATAACTTTGTGCATAACTTTAATGCATAACTGATTTAATGAATGAGTAAATGGAGCAAGCAACACCAATGCAGGTTGGTGCAAAAGTAGACTTTGACCTGAGCTCTTCATTCTAAAATGCTACTCCAAAGAGTAAAACACCGCTTTGAGTGTGGTATTATGTCTATATTACACATATTATATGCAAACCTAAATGTTTTGAATGGCTTTCATCGGCTCATGCAGGGCAGGGCGGTTCCAAATTCCAAAGAATCATTTTAATAAAAACCAGTTGAACTTTCTTTCAAGGTGGTGTGTTCGAACTCAACGGAGTTTAAAAGGAACAGCAGCTATTTAGTTTTCAAATGTAAATAAAAAATCAAGTCTTTTTAATGTCTTCTTGAATATATTTCAAACAAACATGACACGTAGAAGAGTTATGAAACTATTTTTTATAAATTCCCAACTTTCATTAACGTCTCGGCATTTCGAATCTGCTTTTTTTTTGTGTGCAATTAATCCAAAGCACCAAAGTCTTAAATACAGCACTGCAAATGCTGTAAACCCTTATTGTTATGTGGCTTCTTTATGCACTGCAGACAGATTTGATCTACGTTATTACAGTAATTTTTTAGTATCGTACTTGTTGCATACAAATTGCAAAGCGCAGATCTGCGAATGCACAGTTTTGTTTGACAAATTAATTTGTCTGTTTTATACATCCATTATTGTTTTGCTGTATTCCTTTCTATTGTAGATTAATGAAATGGCGATCTAATTAGCATGTTTGCATCTTGAGCTTCGGCCTTGCTCTCAAAAATCCATGGTTAATGAACAAATTCAACCGCATAGCATTCAGCATTGTCGCAGCGTACCCCACGCAAGTTGTATGAAATCCATTTTATAGGACTTAACTCAATTAGATGAGAACTGCATTGGAGGATTTGAGAAAACGATACGAGCTACAAAAGAGGAGACACCGCAACAAAGACCTAAGTCCCAATTACCACATACATACATGGCTCCTAAAGTGGTTGTAAGTAAAACGAAGTTAAGTTTAAATTGCTCTTGTGTGATGTGCCAGAAAGTAGTTTTATTTTTACATATTCACTCACGTACGTACTTGAGTGAGTCTTGGATCCAACTGTGTTTTCTTCTGGGAAAGAATAAGTTATTTTGTCTTTTGAGAATAAGTGGAGCAGAAATGTGTGACTTTATTATGATCCCGGTTCTCATTGAACTCCTGCGGGCCCTATCTGCCAGTAAAAAAAAAGGATTTGAGGAGCATATAGTGTTGATATGGTGTGCTACGGTGTCGTTTAAGAACAAATTCGCACACATCAGAAACTAAGGATGTAGACAAGAATACATTGATGGATGGTCTCAATGTCTTGAGTCGCTGGGTCGGAGTGAAAACCAGGTAAAAAGGAAGATTCACTCCATGAGCACATACACACAATGGGGGAATTAAGGGAACTCGTGGGTTATCCCAATTTAATTCCGCCTGAGCCAGTTAAATGATGCATACCGAAGGTTTTGTCATTTAATGGTGCGGAAATGCTGGTGGTGGTGGCAAAGGCAACAACTAACACCATTTGACCATGACCCTTCTTCGCTTTAATTCCAATCCAGATGAACTTCCCCGTATATAAACCTGAGCGGTGATACTTTTTCAAATTCAATTCTTGAAGGTGATCCAACATTTAACTTCTATCTCCAATCCCTGCTATAACTCAAGTGTTGTAACAATGTGGCCGTAGCAGGTGCAGGGTAGTAGTGGAGTGTGGTTCAGTGTGTCATCCCTCCAGCTCAGCAACATGTTATCTTCAAGGCAAATCATTGCCAGATTTGTTGTTCCTTTGTTTGTTATTAATTTGCTTTTAAGTGGAATCACTACTAAAGAAAATACAAAAGTGAAAAGGAATCCGGGGAAACATTCTTCAAAGGCAGTGACTCTGCGGAGCACTTGGTCTAATGGGATTTTCCAGGAAAGAAGGTGACTTAGTTTTTCTTTTTCCTGATACAAATAATTCAAACAAATCAGCAGCGATGCATATTCTAATATGCTAGCAATACTAGGGATTTTGAATTTAAGTTGCTCTCCGAGTTTGAACCAAGTTTTGAAAAAGTTTAAGGATATTTTTTCAGCTGGCAGCACTAAGGAATTGTCACAGATTTACTGAAATAAGCGGCGTGCTAATTGAACACACTTTATATCTCAGCTTCAATGCAGTTAAAGCCAACTTATATTCAGAATTCTTCAAAGGCCTAACCAAACTCATGAAGTATATCAAATTGAATCTTCTCTTAATGCCGATAAGTTCTAAGATATAATGAATAACGTCGATAATAGTGCATGTCAGTTGACCTCCACTAAAGGAGTTTAGAATTCTTGACAATATGTATATCCTCGAATATGAATAAATGCATAGTGAAGAATGGAAAGTACTTTTATAATACTGCAGCTTGACACCTAAAAGACAAGGGCAGGCGCCAGAAAGGTTATAACAGTAGGATTCCTACCCATGATATTATGATTGCCGGCTTTTACACAGCGGCCCCAAAATATTTGTCTGAACGGATAATTTCAATGCGTTTAGTTATTCATGTAATGATCATCACATTTAGTTCAGCAGCAGTTGATGCAGCCCAAGCCCGTGGCTACAATCAGCACTATGGAGGTTGGGGATGGCAGGCCAATCATTACCAGCAGCATGATAACAATATGGATCTCTACAGTTTGCTTGGGGGTCTATCCTTTGCCAGCTTGCTCGGGGCCACAATAATATTCCTTGCCAGGAGGAACAGTAAGCCATTTTTGTAAATGTTTACCAACTTCAAGTGTCACCGTACAATAATGTTCTCTTTAATTTAGCAACCGGTCGAAGAAAGCGTTCAATAGATTCAGTTTTTGACGATGAGGATGATGACATTACATCAACACTTATTCTAGATTCAATCGAAAACTCGAAATATGACCCACGATACTCAATAGATGAAGCAACGCACTGACCCTACAAAACAAAGCTGAACTGACTTATTTACCTGGACCGGAAATGACAAATATGTTAAATAATGTACTCAATTACTGAAAATACAACCACTTTTATATTTACATAATGCTGTGTTTATGATTATGCTAATATCTACGTCACCTTTGTCAAAATTTATTTTCTGCACCTAAAGCGTTGTGCCCAGCAAAACATTCACTGTAACATCCAATACAACCTTAAAATAAGTAATTGGAGTTGATCTGGTCAAAATATAGTATGTTCCTGCGTGAGCACCAAATGGACGCAAACTTCTCAAAGTTAAACGTTCCCTCCTTGAAATAGTACGGCGAGAATTCCACGATACTAAAAATGAAATAGAGCTAGTGTGAACTGACGACGCCATAGGATAATATATCGCGGAGAATACAATGGTCCCTGAAACACCCACTAGAGCAGCACTGTACATTGAGGCAGGGACAGTATTGTAACCTTTGATGATTAAACAGATTCCGTATACCATACCGGCCCCAAACATCACTTTCAGGGTTAGAAATACATCAGAGAAGCAGATGTTGTACCACGTATTGACAATATTGTATGATCGATTTGTGGAGACTGCACCGCGGAAAGTATTGCGATATCTGGTTGAACACCTTCAGATTCCAAAGTTAATATTTGAAATCATTCGTAGTATTAGCATTATAGTAAATCAATTGTTTTGCCATTGTATTGTACCTCAGCAAACGAAGACCCGTTGTGGTCATAAAATAATACGACACAGAAATGAACATTAGAATCCCAAAAGTTGCAAAGAATACGAGGAAACTGTATACGTCCAATGTAGCTAAAAACAGCACTATTAAGTTATGACGGTATAAACCAAAAACTGATGAAGTGTGATAAATCTTTTCGGGATGGTAAATGTGAAGACCAAATATTGCCATTATCGTAGAACACGAAAATAGGACACCAAGTGCTGTCAAGTGATTTAGCAGTGCCCAATTCCATGCAAACTTCCTCGTACTTTGAGCAGCTGAAAAGATAGATATGCATTTATAATGTTTGTAATATTACTGAATTAAACCTAGCAATAGGGATTCCAAAATTCAGTGGCTTTTACTTTCAACATGATTCTGAAGATAAACGAGCTGATTAAAAAAACCACAGAATTCATGCTGACGAAGAATTGCAGCAAATGCAAAGAAAAAGGTCAAACTCGTCGTAAGGAGCATATTTGCCAAGAAGACTTTATCAGTCGTAGACAAGACAAGTTGACCCAAAAACACCTGGCATGTACGAAATACTAATAATGACAAATGCAATGCAGTAGTTATGAGGAATCCTTTCCAAATGAGAATATCACGATGATTAACGACGGCCTCTAATTTTCCAGTTTTTACATCCATTCTAAACAGAGAACCTCTGAAGAGTTGGCCAAAATTAAACACATTTGCACAGATCCAAAATCTGTATTCCCTAGAGATTGTCATTACTTTGATTCACCACTCTGAACTTCTGTTTTGAGGAAATTTAAACTCTGGAAAATATTTTTAAAACTAATACACAGAATTTGAAAATTGTGCAAGATAGCGTATTGCCCGGAGAGGTGTCCTTGTAGAAACTATACGTTCATTGATAACTGACAGTTCATATATGCGGATAGAAATAAATGAACTGACAGAAAGGAACTGAAATCAAATTAGTTAAAATCCGTGGTTCCAACATCAAAACATAAATATTTAAATAGTATGGCCTGTTTGCCCTTTCAATTTTATGTAATTGGTATTTGCAAGCATCGCCCCGTCAGAAATGAACAACATGCTCACCTCGTCCAGGTTTCAGAAACTCATGTACCAAGCAATGATGCTACTACTATCCTGAAGGCAACCAATAATTGGAGCTTCTTCTGTTGACATTAATATCAAAATATTCTAGCCTTCAAGTTTGAAACTGCTGACTATGTTTCATGAAATCGATTATGTATGATTACTTCACTGTTCATTTCTACTCTTGTTATCCACACCACAAAACTACCAGACTGACATGGTTTCACAACTTGATTAATTTCACGTTGTGATATTCACGTTTAATTACTTTTGGAAAATGTGAACTTTTAAGCTCCGGTGAAAACTCAAAATTAGTGATACTGGAGTTGTCAAAGTACAATTTCAAACAAAAGCATCAATCCAAGTATTAAAAATTAAATTCAAAGCAACAGCAGGTAGTCAATACTTTAATACCCTTACGTACTTCAGTTAGGCTTTAAATGATAGTGTGAATCTTTGCAGCTAAGAATGCTAATGGAAAACAAGGCGTAGCCCACTATATATGTTTTTCTAAATGTATGATTATTATGATGTATTTTAGTACTTGATAAAATACCAGTAGTGCTTTGCACATGGAATAGCCTACTATAATAAATAGGAACCAATGCGGTGGAAGAAAGTATAAAAATTTAAGTATTCACAATTCGCACTGCCTCATAGATTTTGTCCTTATTATTCAAAATGTAGTAATGAAAATAGAAACACCTTTATAGTGATTACCGGTATGAGGAAATGGTTACAATGAGAATGACCAATCGCAAATTTATTACAAAAAGATAGATAAGCAAATCAAACATTTGAATTAGAATTAATCATCAATTAGAAAACTAATGTTAGCATTCAACAATGGTTTTACATTAAATTCTTACTGCATCCAGCCTTCGGTTCCAAAGATGTGTTTGATTCGTTGTCGTTTTGAGGCACCCTAGACCGGGATGGTCGCCTTTTGCCAAACCACGTATTAGTATGAGCTTTCTTTTCATCATCAAAACTGTCGGGCAATTCAAAGTCCTCCTGTTTAGTAAGGTATTTCTCCTCACTCTCGAGTGGCTGCTCCAGGGCTTCCGGGCTAAACAATTCGTTGATTTTTTTCCATGTATCCTCACCATTCATTTGTCGTCCGGTCAGGTTGTTGAAATCAGTAGTGACGTTAAGAACGTTCAAATTCTTGTTCACACCCAGAGGCTTATCCATGGCTAGCAATTTAAAGAGGTATATTTCCTCCTCTTCCGTCAATTCCCCAATTTCGCTGTGTTGCCCTTGACCGAACTCTTTTAAGATTTGGACTTCTTCTTCTTCTCTCGGGAAGTTGTCTTCCTTCTGGGAGTTACCTTCCTTCAGGGAGTTGTCTTTCTTCAGGGAGTAGTTTTCCTTCAGGGAGTTGTCTTCCTTCAGGGAGTAGTCTTCCTTCGGGGAGTGGTCTTCCTCCATCTGGGTGACATCGCCGCCTTCCGAAGGGTCATCGGACAAACACAAGTTTTGCAATTGTTGCAAATTATATTCATCATTGTATGACAGTGAGCACTCCGCTATTTCTGGCGGTAGTGGGCACCCTCGACCCCGACCTCTATTTCTTCGTCGGACTCGGAATCCCCGGTAGTATTTGAATTTGTACTTCGCTTTGATCATTGCTTGGAACATTTTTACACTTCGTTACCTGCTTAGGACAACGACAAGTGCTAATGATTAGATGATGTAACCAGTAACACGTCAGTATTAAACACAAATTAAATGAATGTATTTATTTGTAGTAGTAACTTACTCAAAGTAATTCAGACCAACAGACCACGCTGTTCTGCTCCTTGAGGATGATGGTTTTGTATCGCCACTTCCTCACTCACAATTCTGGGCGCTTGGTTCGGCTGTGGCCTCGAGGCCGGCGTTGTTGGGCGGCAGGTAGGAAATTTGGGGCATGATTTAGTGCTAGGACACGTCAAACAAATTGTACTAAAATTTAATTATTCAGCACTAATACTTTTGTGCTATTGCTTAATCATTCCAAACTATTTTAATGAACCCTGTACTAAACCAAATTAAACTATTTATTAAGATTATTAAAATAATAAATTAGCTGAAGGACTATAAATACATGAATGTATATTGTAAATATAAATTTTTAATTTGTAAACCCTAAAAACAAGTTGATGTTTTTATATTTTGGGGATTTATTTATTTATATAGGTCCCCATTCCACATTTATTTTACTTTGATATTTTATGGAATTTGTGTTGGGTGACTTGTGATAGCTTGAAAACAATCATTATGTCCTTAATCGCATATTGAAAAGCACATGCGTGCATGGTTGCGCATGTTCAGCGTCACGACGCGACGCGATGCCGAACTCTTTGCCTGCATCATACATTAACTAAAAGCGAATGTCTACGTGCTATGTTTGCCTTCTACCTCCAAAATTACTCAACTGATTTTGTAATAAACTATTCAGACATATTTTTGGATAATCGAGATTTGCATATGTAAGATAACGAGCTGACCTTACCTATGACCTCTAGTTTAGTGCTTAGTTAAAATAAAAGACAAGCATGGCATGCAAGATGTCATTGGAATGAGCCTAGAAGACTTGTCAATGCCATAAGGTGACTTGCCCCTAGAACCCAGGCTAAAACAAAGTGCTGGGGAAGCATGGTAATGGCGTGTCACTGTTCTCAGGACTATAGGCCAAGAAGTATTTGTAGAATCACCAGGTTTTGACCTTTGGATTACTCCATTGACCGATTGACCACAGCAGAAACTGGACAAGAAGCACCACAAGTAATGTCATCATTGTCAGGCCTTTAGCAAAGAAGACATTTTGTCACGAGTTCGTTCGAGTCGCCAGTTGACCTTTCACCTAGGCTAAACTTGGTGACCGGAAAATAGATGGCGAGTGGTCGCGTTTCCGCGTGGGAGTCGGGTTGGTCTTGCGGTTAAACTCCTATGTTTCTCCGCAGACAAGCGAGTGCTTCATTGCGCTTGGCTGTCACGTACGAACGGCTCCTAGAGTAAAATGTTGTGGAAAAAAGGGATGTGCGTGTGGGGGTGTTTTTCTCATGTGAGATATAGCTCCCCACTAGTCTGACTGGGTTGGCGCTTCTCCCAGCTTAGATTTCACTTGCACTCCCCCTGTTGTACACTATAATCAGCTTCTCTGCACCCTCTTGTAAATTACCCTGTAAAATA
>JAAXYW010004055.1:0-10065 GCA_036851895.1 Orthonychiurus folsomi | reverse complement strand
CAAGGCGTAGCTCTTTTCCGTCGGGTTGCTCGGGCTGCGCGCGGTGCGTGTGGCGGTGCGGATGTGTGTTTCCGGGCGTGTGTGCGTATGGTAGCGGTGCGCGTTTCCGCCTTGGAAAAACATTCTTAACTTTGGACACAAAGATTTGGTCGTGAATACACAAGGTCTTGAGAACGATATATTACTAGGTAATGTTGATGTAACCGTACTCATAAGGTTATCAAGCACTCGTAAGCTAGCATAAAATTGTTTTTTTTAGAAGATTTACATTATATTTAATCAATTTGTACTCATCACAGCAGTCACACAGTTTAGTTGTCACTTGCACACATAAACAACAAAATAAATTTGTAAAACAAAAATTAAATAAAACAAACATTATCATGCTATCAGTATCAGATGTGTAGGGCGTTCTTCTCCGCAATGCTTAACTTCTCCCAGAAGGCTATTCGACGTTGAAACGGCTCCTGGATCATTCCGACATGCTTATTGTTGAAAAGAAGATATCTCATATTTGTGGAGTTTACTGATTCCCAAACCTGGGCTACCTTTCCAGACTTCATTGTGTAATAGGGTACCCTGCAGTTCAGCGATGAATCACATGATTAATTGATCATATTAGTACTAATGTAAAAATTTGTATTACCCGGTCCGAGCAAAAGTTGATATCAAATTTGTCATAATTTCACTCAATTGGGATTCCCGATCTTTTCTGTCAAATCCGTTATACTGTGTAGAATTGAAATAATAATACAGATCCTCAGAATGCGAAATCCCAAAGTCTGTCGTTTTCAAGCCCAGGACGTTTGCGTAATTGTGTTTCCCTTTGTAATCAAAGATATATGCGAAGGTCGGGGAAAATACAGAATGGTATTTGATGGCCCGGTGAATTCCTTGCAAAAACATACGATCCCCAAAAAGCTAAAAACAGAGTCCAATCCAAGTAAGCAATTTGACTCGACTCAAAAAAAATTAGGCTGAAACAATTTGAATTTCACCTCTGCTATTTGTTCATCCTTGATCGTGTATGGATTAAAATTGTTGCCAAAGTAAAAGTCACTCAATTTGGTTGTAATTTTGGAAATAGATTTGCCCGCCGTGTGCTTGTAGTCCAGCATGATGGGTGCTAAATCTTCCCAATTATTTTTTAACCGAAGGAGCCCCATGGTCGGCGTCATTACTGAAATGGATCATTTGTGGTATTAGCCTGGTCAAAATACACAGTAGTTTAACATATGTCACCTACACATTAGCGCCAAGTATCCTTCTTGAGACGTCATTCCAAATACCCAAGGTTTCTTTACAGACTCAAATCGAAAATAAAATTCTTCTGGTGTTTCGGTTAAAAACGCACCCGGACCTCTGTCCTCCACCACTGGGCCAAATAACGTAACGGGGAATGGAACCCATTCCTGTAAAATATAGAATTTTATTTTATTTTCAAGCAAAATGCATTCATATATTTACAAATTATAACTCACCAGTAAAGTCATTTGACCTGCAACTAGCATGTTTGGATCAATATTTCGCAAACACTCAACTAAAGCCCGACTGTCCGTGATTTGGCAACCAAAATGTTGTGCCATTTGATGGGTGAGTCTGATTGACTCCTTCCGGCTTTTAACAGCCCAGTGTGTGAGAGCTGATCCGCTCAGAGACACGCCTGATTGAAAATTATCCCTCGAAAGATCCGACATCATATGTAAATGAGATGACGCTCCTCCCGAGCCATGACCTCCTATTGTGATACGGTACGGATCTCCACCAAATGCATCGATGTTATCAAATACCCATTTTAGAGCCAAACTTTGGTCCTTTAGACCATAGTTCCCTGGGCTGGATTTGTCATGCGTGCTCATAAATCCTATAATATTGTATGTTCAGAAGGAATTATTACTGGGAAGAACTTTAAGGTATAAACAAACCTAGAACGCCAACTCTGAAATTCATGGTGACTAATATAATATCCTGGTTCAGCAAGTAAGCGGGGCCCAAATCCCCTGATGATCCAAAATAATATGAGCCTCCTTGTAAAAATACGAGCACAGGGAAGACTTTGGTGGAATCTTCAGGTGAATTCTGAATAGTGTCATATTATACTGCACATGCCACAAACTTATAGATTCAGGGCTACATTTCTTACTAACATCCGGTATGTAAATATTCAGGTAAAGGCAGTCCTCATTCCCAACCACGCGAAGAAATTTTGGCAGGCTCAGTTGAAGGCAATCCGAGCTTAATTTTCGAGCACTTCTGACGCCCTCCCAATTAGCTTTTGGAACAGGCGCCTATAAATATAAAATTTAAATCTCGCCACTTCTGCTAATTAGTTGTACTTACATTGAACCGTAGATTTCCAATTGGTGGCTCCGCGTAAGGAATTCCTTGAAAAGTTGCAATATTCCTTCCACTAGTCGTTCGCATTCGAAAACCTTCAACCCACCCACTCTCCGTTCTAACAACTAAATTGGCACTGTTGTTATAATACGGATTAGTGGCAAAATTTACCGGAGGTATTTCCGGTGGCTTCATTTTTGGCTCGCATGGAACAAGTCCACATACAAAATTTAAAGAAAAAAGAGTGGCTGTTGTTATCGTCATTCTGAGAATTTAATTTTGAGGACTGGTGATGATGCAGGCGACCTGACTCTTTGAGTGTTTGCAGAATGAAGATGGATTACGAATTTGCAGCTCAAAAAAAGCAAGCTTGACTTTATAATTATTATGCATTGGCAGGCTAAGCGTGAATGTTTCCATATGAATAGTGAAAGTGATCAAGGGGTTTGAAAACTAAGCGTGTGTAACGGAAGAAATCGTATAAAATTAACATTGTGAAGTGGCTAACAATTGCATTAGCTTTGATGCGCTGCTGCTATTGTGAGTCATCGAACGTACCAAGATTTACACTTGCTAATGTTTTACAAGCAAGATATGCAAATAACGCTCCATCATTCTTATCGCGTACGTGCGCTTCACCTTCACAGATGATGTTGTGCCGGCAATAACGACATTGGCATTGAGAACGCAAAATACTACATAAGAAAGTACATAAGAAAGCAGATTTCACAAAACAAACGGCAAGAAGGCCAAATAATACTAATTGATGCGCCCGCCCGTGAAACCGGTTAATTTCCCCCCGCTAATGCATGTAAAGTTTATGGTTAATAATGAAACTTTGCATTCATTTAATAGTGGTTCGGGTTGGATAAAGGAAGTATAATATATAAAATGAAGTAATTCAGGTTGGGGAACTTGAGAGGCCAGAACCGTATTATGGATGGATTCAACCTGAATCCAAGGTTATTCCGTCTAGGTCTAGTAGAAATAAAAGAGAGGTAGTGTAGATAATTCAATCCAATTAAGATGCAATGGCTATTATTCTAGTAATTAGTAAAATACTGTAAAGTACAATAATAAAAATATACCATTCATGTTGTTTCCAGGAATATTTCATTACTAAACAACCTTAACCGTACACACTCTCACGATTTAATGAAGTAAAATCAACAAAGAAAAATTCTGTCTCATTAAATTCGTTCTTTGTCTGCATAAGAGAAATGAGGATTTCTCAAACATTTCAAGCTTGGATTGGGCAGTTTTTATGCTAATGCCGTCAAACTTGTATATAATATGATTTAAGCCATCCCGTCTTTGTCTGTTTTAGTAGGGCGAGCGAGCACAGTTTAGGAAATGATATATCACATGATGTAATTTCACGTGTATACAAAGTATGCATGATCCCAACTTAATGTAATCACATCGGTGCGACAACAGGGTATGTCTGCTTTAATTTGTTGACATTAGCATGAAATCTCCATGAAACACCCTTGCTTCCCACACACTGTGATTAGACCTGTGTGAAAAGTCCATGAAACATTGTTGCTTCCTATACAGTATGACCAAATCTGTGTGAAGATGAAAAACCCTAGCTTCTTATACGGAGTGATTAGATCTGTGTGCAAAGTCCATACGACATTCTTGCTTCCAAAACAGTATGATCAGCTACATCAAGAATACAAATTCTACAAAATATTCTTGATTGCTAACGCAACGTGGGGCTATGAGTAAGTGAAGGCCACAGAATTATACAGTACAGAAGGCCCATGTGTAGCTCCACAAAATAATCTTGCTTCCTACATAACGTGAGCAGGTCTGCATGTAAAGTCTATAAAACAGCCTTGCTTCCTACACAATGCAATCGGCTCCGATCATCCTTGCTTCCTACACAGCGATATCAAACCTGTGTGTGAAGTCCATTTAAGCATCTTGCTTGTTGCTTACTACTTTGAGCGCACATCGTGGACGGATTGACAGACAGACGGACTGACAGCACGATCGCAACACCTGCGCCATATACTAAAGCATATGTGCTCGCTAATAATTAAATATTTTTTTTTGCTTTTCGGAATGTTAGTGGTCCTTAAAAGGACAGTTAGGTTATTTCAGCGCAGCGCCAGTATTTAGAAGTGTCAGATAAATGTAAGCTTCAACATTTAAGGTAACCTGTACAACTGCTCCGCCATGTCAACCAAGGTATGTTTATGGACAGACAGAACGAACGACGGACACGGGGCGAATTTCGTCGAATAGGGGCAGAGCTAAAGCCGTTCACATGGCAACGATAATTTGTTATGGACAGACAGAACGAACGACGGACACGGGGCGAATTTCGTCGACTAAGAGGACTCACTCGCTTCGCTCGCTCGCCCAATAACACACGAATATTAATACAAGATTATATTATCTAATAACAAGGTGAACCTTTGGCACTCTGAAACACGTACATACAATAGGAGCTACAAATTATAAAGAACTTGACCAAAACGTGTAACAACATATTCGTGAGAACTTCTTCGACAGTGTAAAGTCACCCCACGAGAGTAAGTCTTTTGAGAAAGGAACAAATTTTGGGCTAACCTTAACTTTACTAACTAGCTGACTAACTTTAAAACTGAAAATACTGCAGTCCCAAACTTTATGCTACATTTAAAATACGCACAGTAAACCTAATAAAAGAAGAGCATATTATCTATGAGATAACACTTTAAATCTTAGACACTTCGACTTCGAACGCCCGTCTGCAAGGGGTTACAAATTATGAAAATGATTTCGATT
This sequence comes from Orthonychiurus folsomi, assembly GCA_036851895.1. Lineage (NCBI taxonomy): Eukaryota > Metazoa > Arthropoda > Collembola > Poduromorpha > Onychiuridae > Orthonychiurus > Orthonychiurus folsomi. Next base: position 4,950 of record JAAXYW010004055.1, on the reverse strand, counting down.
ACCATATTACGTATTGGAAACTCTTTAAACTCACCGGTTAAACATAAGCGAGTAATCCGTGTTGTACATCCGAACTAAAAAAAACTATTACACTCAAAAAATCAAATAAATCAAGAGCATCAGTTTCAAACGAACTATTGGCTTGCCGGAGACTCATATGGGCCAGAAGTTGCCAAAAGGGCTGCCTTAGCCTTGTTTGCCAAATAAATATTGTGAAGCCTTTTCAAGTCACCCATAGTTAGCCTCCGTGGTTCTTCTTTAAGTTTCGTCAACTTAATGGAGCCAATCCTAGGGATAGCCTTGGAAATCTTCGTGGGCGGCTCGTGAACGCGAACGATGTTATCCTCTGCCTCTTCCTCGCCGTCCTTTTCCTATTTTGAAGAGAAACCATGGGACAAATCAACATTTAAGCATGATAGATCATTTTGTTTGAATTAAAAGCATCAACAAGCCTACTTAGTTCATTCTTTGTGTGGTGCCATTTTTGCATTATTATTATTTTAGTTTTACTCACAGAAAATGCCAGTATTGCTTCAACTTCCGACAATTCTCGTGCCGCTCTGTTAAGAGAATTCTCGATGTTGATGCCTCTCTTCCTGCTTTTTCTGGCATTGGTCAATCTTGAGGAACCAAGTCTAGCCGGTGGAAGAATATTCGGTACCACCTGTTAAATATCACAAGTTTAGATTCTTTCAAAAATAAAATGATAAACATCAGCGCGAGTTTAATTATGTAGATGTTTTCGGACTTTGATGAGAATGTCCAGAGTAAGCAATAGCAAATACAAATGCTTAGCTGGAAAAGACACTAATAAACACTGAAAAATATTACTGCTAAACAATCGAAGAAGTACATTTATTATTCTTTCGCGGAAGCCAACCTTCGTATCATTTTCAAAAGTTTCGGTTTCAGCGGCCTGTTTCACTGGGCTAGACGGTCTAGGTTAGGTAACTTTATTAGTCCACTCCACCAAATGTTAAAAGTAGTCAAATGAATTATATTCATAATGTCATAACCTACAATACACATTAAACAAGTCGACAAAAACACACCAAGCTCGACCATTGCTTGTGGGGAAAGTGTCAGGTACAAACAGGAGTTTAATTATGTAAGAAAAGAAAGAAAGAAACCAACACCGCGTTCCCTCATGAAATGTTTGAACCATTACCATCCATTCTAAACTGCTTGGGAAAGTGATTACATATCTATCCTGCGAAGCAATAAAGATTTCGGTTAAATTGAACAAATTCCCAAACCAAGCATTTTCTTGGTCTAAAGGAACCCCCGATTGGCATGATAATTCTTACTATCAAAACAATCCGCTACAATAAAATATTGTAATAGAACTGGCTAAAAGTTCAAAAGAACTCACTTGGAAAATTAAAGGCTGGCGGGAAGATTTACCTCCCATTATCCCTTTCAGGGCAACCAGGACTTCTGAGCTAGTAAGTCGCTTTTCCGGTGCTAGCATTAAAAGCGATTGGACGATTTTGACGGTGCTCTCTGAAACAATACTCTCCCTAATAGAAATAAAGAACTTCAGAATATAAACAGTTTCATCATACAAGCAATTTGAAAAAATTATAACTCACGCTGGAATCTTATACTCGACATTTCTGATTTTATTGAAGAGTTGTAATGGTGATGGGTCGTAAAATGGAAACTGTCCAAATAGCATTGTATACAGCAGCACTCCAAGAGCCCACATGTCAGAAGGCTTGCCTGACATTTTTAAAAGAAACTAATATCAAAGTCCATAATAAAGCTATTAATTAGCAAATTGATTAATTATGATCTAGTTATTGAGTTGTATAAATTCAATTTCAATATCAGCAATGCTATATTAAATGCAATTAAACACGAATCCCATAATAAAACATATAATGACTCACTGAGCTTAATCCACCCACAGTTACATTTTTCCTAACGTTTGGATGTTGTACAATACGTTCAAGCGTGTGGTTAAAGACATATATTCCACAATATCATGACAAGAAATAATAGTAGTCTTTAAAAATCGTGATTTCCGTTTCAGGGCATTTTAGAATAGTTACATGCAGAAACTTGCATAACAAAAAAAGGTGAATCGGGCCACTCGCATGCAATAAAAATGGTAACGTCCGCTTAATAAATAAATAACACCTTACTGCCCTACGTCTACATCATGAAAATTTGACTGGATTATTTTACCTAAGTACGGTTGGAATTTAGAATTCAACACTTCCGGTGAGATATATGCTGGCGAACCTCGCTGATCCTGAAGAAATTCTTTATCTGATGTCAACAGTTTTCCAAGCCAAAAGTTTGTCAAAACCACTTCTCTTGTCTCTTGGTCTAGTAGAACATTTGCCATTTTCAAATCCCGATGAACAATGTTTCGCTGAAGGTTTGAAATTACACAGTCACTTAAACAAACATTTCTTAACTTTAATAATTAAGGTTGAAAGATTAAAGTTTTACCATATGAAGGGTGTCAACAATTTTTACTATACTGTAAAATATTTCGATTGCTTCTCCCTCAACCAACATTTCCTCATTGATAACGTATTTTTGTAGGGTTGTCATCCGAGCATATTTGGGACAGAAATCGTGAGGGGTACAGCAATCCAAAACTAGGCAAATTCTTGTAAGCATTTTGCCAGTAGCTACCATTTTTCCATTTTCCTCTACTTCTTCATTTACCACATCCTATTTCAAAGAAATACATCTATATAGTGCACTCTTATTAAAACTATATGAACATTCGAAGTTAGGAACGAATAATGTAATAATAAGTTCTCACTTTGAACAACCCCCGCTGCTGAATTACACCTTCATGTCCTTGCAGTAAACTCAGAATGGAATACTCGGTGTGGAGCAGCCATTTTCCTAATAGTTCATCTCCAGTTCCTGATTCGTTTCCGGCCTTATAAGACAATACCTGGTATGAAAAGTATAGTTATGAACTTTAACTTTACCAAGAAGCTTTACCAAAATTACTAACATCCAAGTACCAAAATTACCTTAATGGTATAAAAATCATCTGTGCCTTCCTTCCGAGCTACGTGGCAGGACAAGTTAGAAACTGCCAAGGAGCCCGATTTCGGGCCAAGTAGAAACGGTCCGGCCCTCTTGGTAGAGTTTTCTAGAAAAGCTGACAAATTTCAGAGTAAAATGTGATTAGTATCAGAAGGCGTGACGTATTTATGATGCTAAGGCGGACTCTTGGTGAAAAGTCTCATCAATGTCATCGCATTCATGAGTGTAAGAAGATAAGAACAGGAGAAGCAATTGGAGTATATTGAGCTCAAAATTTAAACATTTTGTATTCGCTTTTTCTGCTTTATAGCTAACTGAAAAAATTGCGCGTGTATTGTACTGCACATCTCTATTTAGCCATCAGGTAAATCTGCTCTACCCTGGTGGACAAGCCAGAGTGGTAACAAAAGCATAAATAAAATTTCAGAGAAGTCAGAAAATCACAAACAAAGTAACGGTTCTAACGAACCTAGGCTATATAGTTTGCCTGCTGATGTTAGAAATGTTAGGAAAACATACAGGTTAGGATAATTATCAGCAAATTACTTCTTATCCCAAGGTTAGGAGTAGTGTAGTGATACAAAATTTCCAATCTTTAATTTAACTGCACATATATACTCAAAATTTAAGCAAAATAAATGGAGGCTTTGTTTGACGTCCAAGTGCAGTCGGAGCTGCATAGTCCAAGCTTAGGAGTAGATGATAAAAAATAAGTTACCTTTTGCAGTCGAAGTCATTTCAATTTGTTCAGTTCGCAGGTCAACTTAGAAGTTGAGGTCAGGTCAACTGAGGATGTTGCTGTTGGCTGGAGCGTAGTTTTCGGGAGACGGAACGAAAGCGGAATGGACGGACGCTATGTTTGACTGACTCGCTGCCCCGCCGCGAAGCCCTAGCCCTGCACATCCCAGTCCGTCTTTTTTTCCAGAGAACCAAAAACGCTAGAGGTAGACGAAAGACGTTCTTAACATTAAGTTTTACAACTATCCTGTCCGGCCCTGATTCAAATTCAATTTTTCAAATGTCCATATTATATTTTAATCGAGGAGCCCTTTAAGAAAGTTCATTTACAAGGCGTGCACTTCAGACTGAATTAAACTGACCATTCATAAGCTGGCGTCCACTTTGTTCTTTGCATTTGATGTAGCTGCTTCCCACTTCTTGAACACCACAGAGTACGCAATACCCCAACGCAACGTCGCGTCGCTCCGACTCCGATTTAATTTAAATGAAAGAGTACATGTCTTGGCATTATTAGCACACTGCACTGTACTACGCTATACAGGAATGTTTTCGATAAATAATCAAAAATTTCTTGAAAAACTCAGTGGAGTTATTCTTAGTCAACAACTCGTAAGGTTTAAATACAAGGGATCTAGTTTCTTATATCTTGCAGCTGAGAACTAAGTCATACAAATCACTCGAGGGAATTTGAATAATGCATTTCGAACTCAGCACCGACTGACTGCACGCACACAAAAATTTATTTATTTAGAATATTTTGTACCCTTCATACGGCCGTGGCGGCACTTATTCATCCTTCACAATTCTACCGACCGGTGATTCATTAGAGACCACACGTAGAGCAGAATATACTAATACGTACGAACGTACTTATCTAAAACCGTAAACAAGTAGTCAACTGCAAGTGGAGATTATGTGGGAAGGCAATTGAATTTACAGACAGACGTTTTCTCATCCCGACACGACGTTTTTCTGTCCTCGGACCTAGACGTTTATTGCACATAAAAGTTTAACAGCTTCATGTAATCGATTTCATCTCATGCTCCAAACGAAAACGTTCTGACGAGATTCAGTTCACACCCCAATTCTTGGAAATACCGTAAATGACCGCTTAGAAGCCCGGACCCCAATAGAAGGCCCGTCTGTGTTTGGATTCTGGGAATAGAAGCCCCTGCCCTAATAGAAGCCCCG
>JAAXYW010004054.1:0-10068 GCA_036851895.1 Orthonychiurus folsomi | reverse complement strand
AAGTCTTATTTTAAATAAATGACTGTTAAGTCATTAGAGCAACAACTTCCTGAGTACGACTAATAACTTCTCCGATATTAGATATAGGGTATACACAACCACTTGATACTGGCAGCTCGAGGAATTGAATTTAAATATATTAATTGCCAAATTTACCGTAATAGTGCTTTGAAAGCAGTGCAGTCTTTTCACACTTCATTTGGGCCGGAAAATAATGCTTGAATCCATACAGCTGTGCCTTCAGCCAAATCTTTAATCGCCTGAGAAGTGTGGGTGATCCGGCTGTGGGGACGGGAATTGCCCACATGCCAAAGGCCAAGGTCGATCCGGCACTAGGAGTCATTTTTCTAATTCTAATATTCATGTGCTGCTGCAGCGCGCTGTGGTAAGTTAACATATTTAATAAACCCACATATACAAAACTTTAAACAAGAATTGAACTGAAGCTGGAGATGAAAAGAACTCATTTTCAAACGTGATAGTTTCGTAAGCAAAACAGGCAAAACCATTGAACGGAATCAGGCAGAGCAACCGCGCGCTCCATGAACACATTCCAAATACCAATATAATTCTGGTTCCGGTGCACTTCACTTCAACCCAAGGCCTATTTATTTATAGGAACAAAGCGCGGGGAAAGAAAGGAAAGACACAAAAATGATGTTAATTAAAAAACCAGAAGGCTCCCAATTTCCAAGCTCATATTTTACATAGGATGTTGCTTCTGCTCTTTGAATGTATTCAATTTCTCAATACAACATTGTTGGGTTAGCATAAATTTAAACGTCGTATTACTAATAGATATTTGTAGGTTCTGTAGGTTGGAAGTTTGGAACCCGGCATTAAGACATTTATTAAAAATATCCGCGTCACCAGTTTTGGCCCCATGAACTTTGCATTTTACATTACATTTGCTCCAGGATTAATCAGTTTGACAGTGATTTTGTTTGCACTAGTCTCTTGGCGACTACCCTGACAAGTGCGTGCTTTTCGCCATGGAAAATTACTCTGTGCAGATGAATGTTTGCTGTGGTTGCATGAAAAAGTGGTGGATTCTTCGATTCTTGTAAGACTTTGAATGAAATCAAAATTAGTATCAATCTGATATTTTAAATTGTACTTGCATACAGCAAATGATGACGAGAGAACAGCCTTGCCTCCATGAACAAGCTGGCGTTAGAGCCCGCAGTTGTTACTCAGATTTACAACCATTACCAAGAAAATGAGCCTAGCCACTTATAAAATAACTCAAATTAAACTAACTGAGATCTACCTGCTTACTTCGTGTGTTACGTATATAATTGGGATTTGACGATTTGAACTCTTTTCTGTAAGCCAAGTGTCTTTCCAAACTGCATGTTATGCTAGTGCAACTAACAAGTAAGTTTTCGAATAGCCACTCAAAAATCAGAACGAAGGGAGACGTGAATTTATTGGTATAACTTTCAAGCTCCTTATCTTATACATCCCCTGTTAGGCCAAATACCAGGACTACATTCTTAACTACACTATCCACTCCTCGACCACATAAGAGAGTACAGATTCCGAGCTTGAAATTACACACATCGCGAATTACAAGAATCTACTTAAAAGTACATACTTGTAATTTGAATACGTGAAATTTTGGTCCATGGAGAACTCAAGAAGATTGCTTTGCTTGTTTATATGGTAAATCGTGAAATCCTGCATTCAAAATAATGATACGGTCTAGCAGTGATTGAGACAACACATTCGGTCTCCGAAAACAGTCAAATGGTTTGAAATAAATATCTTGACGCTTACCGCCCAAACTCACAACGTAAACTGTGAATAAAAATCTGAAAAGAATAATGTAATGCAGAGGCAGGCACTTGCACTAACTGCAATGCACTGATAAGTCTAGATCTTACCGCGAAAATAAATAAGAATATAAAAGCCCATTTAAAATACATAAGACATAGCAATTAGCTAAACTAAACAGCTCACAAATACGAGCGATGTCACTCATTATAAATCTAACCACTTCAGTCTGTCGGGTTTCTTTCTCCTTAAAACAATTCCTCGTATCCCAAATCCATCCCGATGTCCAAAATATCCAGATCATCCGCATCGTGTGGAGCCCCAGGAGACAATTCAATAGTTCCAGCATTAGTTCCAGCCTCGTCAGCACCGGCATAAAATTGGATTTTTTCATTTGAATTATTTGGAGCACATGGTCCAAAAAAGTACTCAAGGTCAACCTCAGGAATGACGGGGATCTGCTGAAGTAAAAACAAAAATAAAAAAATCTAACCACACTTGGATTGAACTCACACACCTATAAGTTTAATAAACTCTTTAAATATAATCCTTTAAATCTGCCTTCTGCCACAGGCTACTACTATTCGTATGATACGAACTCCGCCTGCAAGGTCAAATTCTATTCTCAATGTCTCAATTGTAATGCCAAACCGAATTTATAATAAGGTAGGTCAATTTAAACAAGCAATTCCATTTGTTTTAAATTCCACGTTAACGGATGCATCCCTGCTCTTGAAGACCCATTCAGTATTGAATATTGATTACGTCTTCGACCCAATGTCGAAGTTGAGTGGGTCAGTCATGAGTTTGGATGTGTCTGTGTAGTGTACTCATCTAGTCAGGATCATATTCAATTCTTGTTTTTTTAAACGGGCTTGCTGTATCAAAATTAAAGAACAGAATTTGGAAGCTGCAAGTGAATATTAATCATCGTTAGGATTCACGTTAGATTCCAATCCAAGGAAATGCTTGCCAATCAACAGATCCAAAACAGCAGGGTGAAAAGTGAAATAAAAAGTTTTAAAACGTTTAACTAACAGTTTGGATTGAAGTGTGACAGTCTGGTGCAGCAGCAGCTTGGACAGCATCCTTGGGTAAGTCCTGAAAATGGATATCTATCAATGCGTCCAAAGATAAAGACGAAGGCCCTCCCAGAACTTCATCCTCCGTAGCCGTAGCCTGGATTCAAGCAAAAGCTTAAAATACACTCTTTAGTCCTTTACTTCTAGTAAAAGCAACACTCATAGACCTTAACTAGCTGGTGAAGATAGAATAAGATAATAAGAATAAACTAACCGTGGAGATCGAGGTAATTGGTGCGGTGCCCAAAGCTTCTATGAGTACTTGATGTTGGTTAGATACATTATTGGCCATTCCCGACTTCCTAGGAATTCTAGGCATATCCGTCAATGGTTTAGGGTTAAGTATTTGCTCTAGCCTAAGACGGGCTTCAGGAGAATGCTCGAGCAGATTTACGGCAGCGAGGCTCTGCTTTTGTCTTTTCTCTTTTGTAGGTAGAGTGTGATACAGAGATTTAGAATTTACGGCGGGAGAAGGTTGCTTCAATTTTTGTTGATTATTCAGGTCCATCGCTGATGTCTTCGAGCTCTTGGTTGATCCTAAAGGGCGACCACGTTTCCTTGGGCTGACAGGTTTCGTAATCGTCTGTTCAGTGGGAGACTTGTTTGGAGATCTAATAGCCGATCCAAAAATGTCCACTTCTTGTAGCCATGATTTGGTGCCAGGGCTTTTCCCTGGCTTTTCAGGTGTACTGTCTGTGCTTCCCCGATGCTTCGTCAAATACTCGTTATAAATTTTCAAATCCAATGTACGTCGTTTCATTCTCCTTTTTATCTTTTCAATTCTCTTTAAAGACAGTCTTTTCAACTTAACCTTGACGTCGTGAACAATCAAAGTCCCATTCCCAGACTTTGGGCCACAGGAGACTGTTCCATTCCTTATTTCCTCAAATGTTAGCTCTTGGCTGGAAGTTGATGGGCAGGGATTTGGTTCGAATAGCAACGACAATTTCTCACTCTTAAGTGCGTCACATTCTACTTCTAAATCAAGTTGCGTTTTCGCAAGTCCCTGTGGTGGAACAGGATCAGACTGCAGCAGTATATCTCCCTCATCGTCTAATATCCAATTAAACAGATTTGGCGAGGTTGAAACGCTGGGGGTCTGGAAAAGTTAAAAAGAGACACAAAAATTATAGGCATGTCACGCAAATTTGGTAATCATGGGTCAGTCAGTTACTCGCATATTTACAACAAAAAAGAAAAAGTGAGAAACAGTGCAATGGAAGGTCAAAGCCAAGGTCACTGAATGAAATGCCCGCCTGGCTAAATGGAAAAATTTGAAGTTAATTTAATTTTATATGGATAAGAACGAAAGAAAGTATGCGTTTACTACTGCCTTCCTATTTTCTCAAGTAACGTGGTGAGAATTCGAACACAATGCATATCTCAATGAAATCACCGAATGGAAAGAAAAATGATAAAGCCAAAGCCCTGCTAACAGATTTGTTCACAGATTCCGAGTCAAGTACGTTACTCACAAGGGCACCATCATCCCTAGGCAAGCCCTGAGAATGGACATCCAGAATGTTTTCCAGAGATAGAGGAGACACTGTCTGGTTTGCCATCTCCGTGATCTAGATTGGAAAGATAAATGTGACCAAAAAATTATTTGCTGCTTTCAAATACATCAGTACATCACAATCATAATAGGCTTTAACAAAATTTGAGAACCTGAATAAGCTCACCGTTTTACTACCAGCAACAACTTCTGCGACTATTTGTTGTTCGTCTTCGTGCGTCTCGTTTTCTGCTACTTTGGAGTTCAAAAGATCTATGGGCATGTCCGTGAACGGATTTACAGTTACTAAATGCACTGCGTTAAGCCAATTTTCAGGACAATGTTCAGACAAATAGATAGGCAGCATTTTCTCTTTGTTAGTCTCCCCATCATGAATTGGAGAATTGGCTCGCCTAGAATTGGACTTCATTTCGCTTGGAATTTGGCTTCCACCCTGTGAGCTCTCAGGTACCCCCTGAATTTCGGCTTCAGAATTGTCAACAATTGCCAAATCCATCCCAGGCTCACTTGGGCCTTTGTTTTCCGAAAGCGGCCAACCAAACTTCCCTGGACTAACTGGCTTCGATGATTTTTTTTTAAAATATTTTTTGGGAGACTTGTGGGAATTGGAAGACGTTGTAGATGAAGGTGATACATCGAAGCCGAAAATATCCACTTCCTGTAATCGTGATTTGGTCTTGGTCTTGGGGATTTCGCTTTGCTTAATTTCTTGCGAACCGCCTGTCCTTCCTATTCCTACAGGCGCTNAAGCCGAAAATATCCACTTCCTGTAATCGTGATTTGGTCTTGGTCTTGGGGATTTCGCTTTGCTTAATTTCTTGCGAACCGCCTGTCCTTCCTATTCCTACAGGCGCTGTCGAAGAGTTGATTACACTGCTTTTCGCTTCCGCCTGAATCTTCTGTATTTTTGCCAACGGCAATTTACTTAAATTAACCGTGACGTCACGAACAATTATGGTTTCACATTTTCCGCCGCAGTATATATCGACTTTTCGAAATTTCTGAGGAGTACTTTTTTCATTTGATGTTGAAGAGCGAGTATTGGGATCTAACGGAAACGGGTGCTCCTGGACCACAAATTTTTCATTCGGAAGTGTGTCATATTCGGCATCATGTTTCGAAAGCAAGACTGGAGAACTGGTTCGCTTAGAATTGGACTTCATTTTGCTTGGAATTTGGCTTCCACCCTGTGAGCTCTCAGGCACCCCCCGAATTTCGGCTTCAGAACTGTTAACAATTGCCAAATCCATCCCAGGCGCCCTTGGACCTTTATTTTCCGATAGCGGTGAACCAAACTTCCCTGGACTAACTGGCTTCGATGATTTTTTATTTAAATGTTTTTTGGGAGACTTGTCGGAATTGGAAGATGTTGTGGATGAGGGTGATATATCGAATCCGAAAATATCCACTTCCTGTAATCGTGATTTGGTCTCGGTCTTGGGGCTTTCGCTTTGCTTAATTTCTTGCGAACCGTCTGCGCTTCCTACAGGCGTTGTCGAAGAGTTTATTATACTGCTTTTCGCTTCCGTCTGAATCCTCTGTATTTTTGCCAACGGCAATTTACTTAAATTAACCGTGACGTCACGAACAATTATGGTTTCACATTTTCCGCCGCAGTGTATTTCTACTCTTCGGAATTTCTGAGTTCTTTTTTCATTTGAATTTGAAGAGCGGGGATTGGGATCTAATGGAAGCGGGTACTCCTGGACCATAAATTTTTCCTTCGCAAGTGTGTCATATTCGTCATCTAAATCATGTTGACCTGTCTGAAGTTTTTGTTCTGCATGGGAAGATGTCCCATCTTGCTGCTCGTCCCTCATCTGCCCGGTTAGCAAATGTGAGAAAACTGGAGAAGTTAAAACGTCCTGGACGTATATTGCTGGTGATTTCAATACTTCTACATCATCTCTCCTCGGGTGGGGGAACTTGCCGAGTTCGATTACATCGACCAGGTGATCCATTGTTCAAGGCATGGAATGGATTATGGGCGGGTATGGCACCTGCAATGTACATTTCATGTCGATGTGTAAGAAATTAGTTCAAGACAAGTCATCTTAACAGACAAACATAAATACGACTTGATAATTTGATACTGAAAGAATATAGCTCAAACATAGCAATTACCGTGTAGTACTCCTTTATTTGGGCTGGAAATTATTGCTTGAACCACATCCGACATCCGCTGCCCATCGAAATCTTCAATCGCCTGAGAAGTGTGGATGAGCTGTGGTAGCAGTAGTCCAAAGGCCAGCTCTCATCCTTCGTTCAGTGCACTAGTTAAAATAAAAATATTGCAAAACACAACTTGAAATGCGGACTTAAGTTAGAGATGAAACTCATTCTCAAACGGAACGTAACAATTTCATAACAAAAACGGACGAAAAATTAATCTGCGTCAGGTGGAGGGCAAGCGCGCGTTCGGCGAGCAAATTCAAAATCCCAACGTCGCAATTCCAGTTCCCTGCCATTACCACTTCCCCCCACACAGCAGCGGCGAAAATACGTCGTCCACGAACCACGACGTCACTACGAGATATATCAAGATTGTATTGGTTTGCATTGTCAGTGCTTCAAATCGTTGCGTTGAAGTCTTTCGCGATTTGATCTTACTATAGTAAGTCATTTGGGCTGATTTTGTACGTATATGAATAGTAAGAAACTCGTAGCCGTAGCCTTGTACTTATGTGCATGTATGTGTAAAGCATATCAATCAATTCATTCAATTCCCTTTAATATATTTCTTTGCTGGGTGTGATTCCGTATAACCTAGACCTACCCAAAATCTTGTGTATTCGTATTTACTACAGAAAGAGAAGTTCAGAATCAAGAGAGATGCCAAAACATAAGTTGCGAGCGAAGAATGGCTTCTATTTCTTCATGCTTGATCGAAGGAGGGAAATGATTAACCAAGGCTTCCGGTTTCCAAATGGAATGAAGGATCTTGCTTCCGCCGTTTATAATGAATGGAAGGTAAATATGTTAACTTTCTCAATACAAAATTCCTGGCTCGGCTTTATTAAACATACTTTTAAATTAAAATAGGTAGCGGGACCCGACAGAAAGGCCTATTATGCTAGGATCGCCAAGGAGGAAAAAGAGAAGGAAAGGACCACCAAGCACAATGTGTTAACTGCAACAGGAGAAAGGTTAATAATTTATTAATATTACTAATGATGTGCCCTAAAGTAAAGCTTATAGAAAAGGCCAATTTTTAATTGTTATATTTGTTAATAGTTACGCAAACATGATCGAGAGCCGAGCTCTTCTGGACGAGGAACAGAAACTGACGGAACGTGTTGTGGATAAAGTGACGACTTTTGCAACAGATGAGCAGGTGGATAAAAGGAATTTTATCGTTATTTCAACCACTTATTCTCTCGAAGAGTTTCGTCCTCGTCACATCTTCTGGCCACTTGAACTTGGCATAGGTGCATTCAGCCTGGAGGACGGATTGAAGTCGAATTATTCTACGTTGGTTAACACAGGTAATAATAACGAGATTAAGCAAATTGAAATACTAAATTTATGAATTATTGTCTACTGCTGTGTTGCTCGGGTTTCTGGTTAATTTCCATTTTAGTCAGTTTTATTTAAATGTCTTGGATTTGTTAAATAGAAGTTGTATCTCTTGGCTTCCGCTTCCGGGCTCCCCTAAGAAGAATAATGCGGACAACTGGGTTACCAAAGCCGGGAAGCTCCATGTTTGAACCCAAACATAAGGACTATCTGAAAATTTTACAGAACGTCAAGAACTTTGTGGAACATGTAAGGCGTATTTGGTGTGGCTTTCCCATATTAATTAATAGCTGTTTGGTTTTCACTAGTTTATAGGCGACTACCCTGATGACAAGTACGTGCTTTTCGCTATGGAAAATGACATTGAAAGCGCAGATGGCTGTTTGCAGTGGTTGTATGAAAAAGTGGTTGATTCTTGTAAGACTTTGAATGAAAGCAATGCTTTCTTTTAGCTTAGTTAATCTAATACATTACACGTGATTAGTAAATGAAGAAGAGAAAGTGGCCATGACTACTTTCATGAGCAAGCTGGTGTTCTATAAGTTGCCGCAGTTGCTAATCAGATTTGCAACCATTACCAAGAAACGAAACCCAAACTACAATCATCTTATGGTCTGCTTCAACGGTATGGAACAAGCAGCGATTCGAGTGCTCAATCATCAGGATTACAAGTACAAACTGGAATTAGCTTGCCAATATCATAATCGGGTACGCACGATTTAGTCTATAGTAATAAGTTATTAGTAGTTGAACAGAATTGATTGTCAGTCAACATTTGAATTGATTTTTTTTAGTTTTGGCGGTCATCTCGGAAGGCACACTTGTGTTGCAAAAACATAGTTCTCAGGAGGATTTACCTGATTTTACGAGAAATTGTTCCTAACCTGAACTTGGAAATAAAAGACGCGCACATGATGGAGAAATTTGTTGGCCATGGAGTGCTTAAACGTGAACCTGAAGATCCTTTTTATCTTCCTTTACCCGTTGATGTGTACATAGCTCAATTCCAGGCGCTTTTGAAAGGTGAGCAAAATCCACACAAATGTCATGTTTTGGATATATGATTTGCTTTACATATTTAGCTCTTACAAGACATTTAAATACTTATCTCAATGGCTCTTATTTCTAGAATGCCGGCGAACCGGTCCGGGGAGTATGCATGCTTCAAGAGGCAGGAATTCATCAGCTTCACTTTATCAAAAGTCTATAGAGGAAATATGTGCTGGAATAGATGATGATTTAGATTTTGATTAAAGTCTGTCAGACTCAGAGAATTAGGCATAGAACATTTGTGTGGCTTTTGTTTGCAACATTATTATTCAGTAAAGCAGCAGCAATACTTTCTAAACCTTTTTTTACAAATACCACGAGCAACTAAAATCATCATCTGTGCGAAGAACGAAAGGTACGCTGAAACATTTTCGCTCCTCTTCAGACTTGTGTGCGGTTGATTAGAGTGGCCAAACTATGAGCAGTGTTAGCATCTTCAACGAAACTTTGCATTTCCTTAAATTCCATTTTTTAAGGGTGATATTTGCAAACTCATGATCAGAAGTAAAGAAAACATTTCCAAATTCCGGACAAATGTAGGAGTCCTACCTGCATCACTAAACTGCGCATTATTTTATGCACCTGGTCTTTTAAATTTTTAAATGCTGTAGAAACAAAAGCCCACAATGGAGCTCCTAAGGATAAGAATGTCTAATCAGGGTTGTTTTTTACATTGAACTAAAAGGTTGGTTCTGATTTCGATCATCGATATATTTCTAACTCGATTTCTATCATCGAGCCTAGTAGTATTGCAAATGCAATTGGTGGGAGATCAAACTCATTTTCCTTGACTACCTGAATTTCACAATTTGTTTGAAATAAATATAATGAGCATGGAATGGACATTTTGTTGGACCGAACAGTCAAGTCGAGACGCGTGTGAACGTATATATTCTGCTCGCAGAGGTCTAGAAGTATTTTGAGGTTTACATTTGGGTCGGACTCGGGCAATGGGTCCCAAAAAATTTTCTTCGTTTTTTTCTAAGTCCCACAACATGTGGGAGATGAGAGATGCGCAAAATGTGTGCAGGCAGGTGGAAGAGCACGGTGGAGTTCATCAACCCCTTTCGCTGCCAAAGTGAAGTGCTGGTGCTAGCACCGTGCGCGCGCTTTGCTGCCGTGCTGGAA
>JAAXYW010004053.1:0-10070 GCA_036851895.1 Orthonychiurus folsomi | reverse complement strand
AGAGAGTAAAATATCAAGTGTGGCGCGATAGCTCAGTTGAAGAGCGTCGGTGGCCTAAACCGAGGTCGTGGGTTCGATGCCCACTCCCGTCACTTATATTTTTCTCTCTTTGATCCTACATCTGTCGCCTGGTCTCCCGCTTTCCTGTCGTCTTACCAAAGTCAGCCGGTCTCACGAGTCCTAACTTTGTGGAACCATAGAGCATGGGAGGGGAAGATGGCTTTAATCTTAAGAAATTGAAAAGGGATTAAAATTAAAGTTATGACAACCAGCTTTGCCTGGGGTGAAGGAAACCATCAGAGAATGACGTTACACGTGACGTAGACATGTTTTATTTGCCCTTCGAAGCACCTTCTTTAAGCTCGTCAACCCGCGCCAGATACTGTATTGTAATGTATTTTTCGATTACACTATTTCCGGCCCCTTGCAGGTTGGGGAGCCCCTTTGCTTGCTTTGCTGTCAAGTTGATGTTCAAGAAAGAGAAATTCCTTTCTTTACTTTCCCCGGACTTGTACTATACGTAAGAAAGGGGCGTACGTATATGGGTAGAGCCCCACGCCTCTGGATTTGATGACAGCTCTCTTTCTCCGTCTCCTTCCCTTGTCGTCGTCGTTCCCCCATTTTGATATGCATGTCAATGTAATCTCGCCGAAACCCAATTCCATCTTATCTCAAAAACCTAGTTTTTCCTCTCAAGTAGTAGTACATAGTCATAAATCCATAAAAGAAGCTTTTAGAATTCCCTTAGAATCATTATTACTTCGGCTTCCCTCTTCAAAAATCCAATGGAGGAAAATATGCTTTGGATTGCATATACATGCATATGTTCGGCCTGCCTCCCGGTCCTTCAACTTCTCTCAAAATCCAAGATCCGAGATCCTAGCAGATGTAAAAGGGAAAGGGTGAAAATATTATTTGTTCAGGAGTTTTCAGCAAATATTTCCAAGGCACTTTAACATCCACAAGTGCGGATCGTAATGATGAGTCAAACTCAACTCGAATATTTGAGGGAACTGGCCCGTGCTTTCACTTTACCTTTAAATATTTGTTAAGGTTTTGAGAGACCGGATAAAACGAAGGTAAGGATGATCATTGGGAGTGCGAAAATGAATAAAGTTGGCGGAGCAAGGCAGGAGGAAAACACAGATGTCCAATTCTCCACCGCGTGCAGCCACATCGTCAGCAATTTATTGAGTGGGAAGATTTGGAAAGTGAATTGGAAACCCTTTCATTTGGTTGGGGCTAAAGTGAAAGGTTCTCCATGAGTTACTCTCGGAAAACATGAAAAGGTATTTATGACGTGACAATGGAGGGAACATAAAGACATGTGTGATTCCATCCAGGCGGATGTTAGCCGCCGCCCGCCTGAGTCATGAGGGTTTGGGATGTTGGGTTGAGGTAAATTCAACTTTTACCGTACCGTACGTACTTTCTCCCAAAAGCATCTATAGCTTGGCCCGAGTCTAGGCCGTATGTGTGTGTGTGGCGTGAGAGCCATCCGTAAAAAGGATTACGGATACAAATCTATCAATGAAATCCTTTTCCGTAAGACCCAGTCAACATTTTCTCTGTCTCTGGCCCGATAAGAGTTTCCTCCCGCCGTAACCTCGAGGGAGAGCCGAATTGCTTTTTAGGAAATTACACTTTTTCCACCGCCCGCCTTGAGTCTTTTTTTCTTCTTCTTCCCTCGCTTCGCTTTTCTTACGGTATATGTTTGTATCATGGCCAACTTCAACGTGACTTTGTGCTAAGAAGTTCAATCCACATCTCTTCAGTCATTTGATGACTGGGAATTGTAAAGGAGACGCCCTTCCCAGCGTATGTAAGTTACAATATCCTATAAGTTACATGCTATATGTAGTTTACATGGGCATGGTAAGAAAATACATTCAAATACTCCGCATCTAATAAAAACACTTCAAAATTGTCTAAATCTAGTTACCTCACCCTGTGCTGTGCAGGTTGGCATTGAGAAAGGACAAACGCGTTTGTCAAAGAAAATATGACAAGAAAGAAATGTCAATACTTGGCATGCACATTTAATGCAAGACCCATGGTTTACTACAAACATGGAGTTTATTTTACCTCTAAAAAGAATTTGCCTTGAGTTATTAATGGAGGAGGGGGATGTGTTGTGCTTTCACTTTCAAGTTTTTTGTTCCCTACCAATTTCCTCGGATTTCCTCAGTCCTCCCCCGCTCTACGCGTTCCTTTGGGTGGAAAGTAAAAGAAAAGCAAATCCAGATTAAGCAATAGAAGCAAACTCGTTCAAAGTCCGCGCCTTTGAGCGGACGAGGGAAAAAAAGGAAGGAAGGAGAACTAAAGCTTTGAAGGGAAAAGATTCCGGGGACCTTGTGAAAACATTGCTTCTCGCAAATTAACGCCAGAGCAAATGGCTTAAATCCCTTTCCGCTAAAGGGGGAAAAAAATCCATAATTAACTCTTCCGTTCAAGGGACAGGAAACAGTGAAATTGCATTGAGATTGATTGCTTTTATCATCCAATTCTAGTTCCTCTCCTTGAAATTTCATGAGCTCAGCAAACTACCTTCTCAACACATCTATCTTCTCAAACCTAACCAGGATTTATATATAAACCTATCCTGGTAGCACAAATCCAAGGCGAGGTTCAACTCGAAGAGGAAAATCCTTCAACACTTCCAGTGACGACGGCTGGGCTCTGCCTCCGAATTTTACATCAAGTCCGTTGTAACTCCACCCATTCTTACTCAAATATTTCCACTTAAATTACAGCTTTTTGGGAGAAGACGGAAATACCTTTTTTGTTACATTTCAAGGATTTATGCTAATTTTTAGATTCCATTGTGTCAAAGTAAACATTACAATTGTTGTATGCGCAATACTAGCAATCCATGGCTTCTGGAATGATTACGAGGTAAACATATATGCAACAATGCAGATTTCTCGCTCAGCCCACGCCACAAGCCACACCTGGAACCCAATAAATAAAACAGATTTCCTTCTGGTAAATCCCAAAGTGGGAAATCAGATGAGCCTTGTGTAGGCCGTAATGTATAAAACTCAAATTTTATTACCTTAAATGATATAAAACAGTCACGACTAATTAAATTACTTGGGTTTAATGGGAAAACAAGTCATGGAGAGTTCATTCCAACGGAGTTAATCATTCTGAAAAGATGTACTCCGCTCAAGCAGTTAATTGAAATACTTTTGTTGTTTTTTCTCCCCGCCAGAATCTAATTATCTTGATTTAGTGGATCCGTTGTAAATATACTCAACGGAACACGTACTGAACACATACATACGAAGACGAAGATGTACTTTTCGTAGCAAAGCAAAATAGCTTTGAACTAACCTCATGGCCTTCTCTTTTCCAACGCAACGTACGTAAGATTCTGTCACAGTCATTCTCCATCAAAGCCTCGAATTTCGGGGACAACAGAGGACGAAACGAACGGACGGGACTGGATTACTCAAGAAGTGCTTTGACAATTTTTTTTATTTTGGTTTTGTTCTCGGTCTACCTCTTTCTCTAATTTCCTTGATGACAGCACAAAGTATTTCATGACTTCATTCTTCAAGGAATAAATACATCTACACGAGGCCATTCAGTTTCAAAGACTCTTCCCACGCCACGGTCACGCCAACGCCACAGCTAGTAAATGTCTTGCATGGGCCTGTGTTGAAACACTCCACTGCCACTCTTTTTCTCAATGTGTTTTACAATCCTGTCCTCTTTTTCCTACTCTAAACAATGTCAATCGCCTGGAACTGACAACATCATCTGTTCACTGCCTCGGAGTCGTAATTTGGAGTAATGAGGCTTGCCTGGCAAGAATGGAGCTGGAGACGAAAAATACCATTTCGCAATTCATAATAGAAAAGTCTCATTGGATTAGGTTATCATTCCCTCAAATTCCCAGGCTATTATCCGTGATAGAGGCATTAATTAATTAGACGCAGAGTGTCCCAAGTGCTTGTCATTTGTGCTCACTTGGGGAAATTGCAAAGGGAACAATAATTGTCGCTGAAATTTTGTAATATTTTTATTTAAGTATTTTTTTGTTCACCAAAAGTTCTGTGATTTGAAGATCTATTAAATTTGAAAGTATACAAGTTGAGTTTCCTGTAATTATACATTTATAATTGCAATTCTCTGAGCACGTAACGGCTTGATAGTCAAGGACTAACCACGAAGCACTAATTGATTGCGATTGTGGTATTCGTGCAATTCGTATGTATGAGAATTCATTTTTTAAAAAATCTGTGTCATCCTGCCTGTCATTCTGATTTGGTAGTTGAACTCGCAAAAAAAGGATTGGGAAAAAATCCACGGATTGGTTGACAAAAATGTGTCCCTTTGGGCAAAATGCAGTGGGTCATATGTACGTAGACGTAAGGTATATGCTTAAAATTACCCGTGAATTATAAAAATTGGCAGAGAGTCTCATTCGTCCATGAAATCAATTTGATCTCGTGAAATGGAAACGCACTCAGCGGAACAGATCACATGCGATGAGTGAAATTGGCTTCAACCACATCCGAGTGCAACTCTTTTTAACATTACATGGCATTATGGAATCAGGGGGGAAAAGCTTTCCAAAATTCCCTTCCCTCCCCTACGCACGCAAGCATAGCATAGCACTCAACTCTCTGAATATTAATGTCATCTCCCCCAGAGACTCCCACCAATTGTAACGAAATAAACATTTTACGCTCTCGTTTTCCAAATCTTCAAGAAATGACAACAATGGGCATTCCATTGCATAAACCCATTTTCCAAGACTCTCGTACGTACGGTACGTAACGTTAAGCAGGCAAGCCAAGCCTCACATTAAATTTGACATCATATCTCCATTAAATTTTAAATTCAAAGAATCCCTTTCCTTTACTTCTGAAATAGGAAAGGGGCCATTTTCTTAAGACATGCTTTTTTTCCACTTTGTGAGATTGAGAATTTGTGTTTGAGTCTCACATTAAGATAGTTTCGCGTTTTGTTGCCATTGAATTGCATTGCCTGGATTGTAATAGTATGAATATATTTGAGTGTAACGCACACATGCTTTTCAAATGGAAAACTTTGTGCCGTAGACATGCATGGGTATACACACAGCACAGCAGAGTCATTATGAGGAAATGGGATAAAGCCCGGGTTTGAATTATCATGTTTCTCCAGAAATATAAATTGTAAGAAAGGGAAGGTGAATTTCTGTGAGTATTTCTGGTAGGGGGAAAAGTATTGTTATTTATATGGCGAAGCCCATAGATTGTAGGATATGATCCTTCGGACGAAGAAGCAAGCATCTTGGCTCCTTCCTTCTTCTTCAGGCACACTTTAAGCATACATTCCACCATGGATGGATGATTATGAAGACGTTTTAAATGCTAAATCATCATAATGTAAAAAATGAGGAGTGCTTAATACACACACAAGGCATAATTCTCGAGTCCCTCCCCCTTCTTCCCCGTCGTACCCTCCACTCACGCATCGTTTCATATGCAAATGTCCTTGTGTACTTCAAGCCTTAAACTGTGACTTTATGGGAGAAAACCGAGTTACAACTTTTTCCCTAGACTCCTAAATTATCAAGTCCTCTCATATCCCCCACAACAATTTTCTCTTTTTTTTCTTTTCATTTCAAATTCAAATTAAGTACAAGTGAGGCGCGGCGGCAGCGCCCCGAAATCCAGCACGTACTTCAAATTTCAATCCATGCACACATTTTTCCATGCATCGTAAATAGTATTTATAGATTTGTAGTATCCCACGCACATGAATTCAATCCCAGTTAATCAAACCTTTCAACCAATCCAATACATATTCCATGCACAAATGTGGTTGGTTTCCATTACAATTTCACAACTGAAAAACATTAGTCGTTCGTAGTTAATGTGGGTTGCTGGGATCCCGGAAGATGATGCTTAAAACCCATAGTAAAGTCGTAAGTGGTTATGCTCTTTGGTTTGGCAATTATGAGGAAGTCAAGTGCATTTGGTCGTTTCTGCACTAAATTAAGGAGTAGGGGTCTCAGAGTGAGTTGAAACATATTGCACACACATTTAATCGTCTTTCATCCACTCAACGGATTTAATTGCTAATGGATTTGGCACTCTTTACTCGGAGCTACTCCCGTTCCCAGTCATACTTACGCTTGTTCGGGTACATTTTATGCACTTGTTCCTCGTGTCCTGTGCTGTACGTACGTTACTTACGTAGCCTCGGAAATAAAGTTCATAATATAACCCGGACCGGGTTCCTTCACGCGTAAGCGTAATGTACCCTTGGCATACTGGTATTACTGTGGCCATGCCAAGGTCCATCTGGCCATGTGGAATCACAATTACAATTTCATTGTCAAAAAGTGTGTGCTTTTTGCCAGGGTGAGGCGGAAACAAGGTCTTAAGAGTATTTAATAGTAACTACCACAGGGATGGGATGGAATACGTATACTATTTTCCGGACCAGGCACAGTTTTACAAGAGCGCATTTCCGTGTTTACGACAAAACCTCCCAGCACTTTCCTTTCAAAGGAAACAATAAAAAATTACTGGGCGAGTCCATAAAAAGTGCACTAGTTACCGAATCCGTACCGTACTTACCCGTAAGGATTTCAAGGGCAATCCCGCCGGGCCACACCAAGGCGTCGCCCCCTTATGAACTTCGAACTCCCGCCCGCTCAGGATCCTTAACATTCTTAGTACCCAGAACTTTAACATGTTGTACCGTATAAGGGTTCATAAAAATTTCAATCAAATGTGCTCCGTAGGTAGTGCGTGGTGGGGTTGAGTCATTAAATTTGTAATTATTGATTTAGTTTCTTTTTACGGGGAGCACGTAGCGTACATAATGTGGGACCACAAAAAGACTAGGGTTACTTTTTAGTGTGTGCGCAATGCAACACTTTACGAATAATAAATTTGAGACGTCGTTGAGATGGAGACAGTGAGGAAGGGGATTTTAGACGGAAGGAGTTAAGCAGGGAAGACGTACGTTACGTTACGTAGGATAAATGTAAAGAAAAAGCTCAGGCAGGCATGGCAAGGCAAGGAATGATCTTACAATATGGAATTTGGTCGGAGAAGCCCCCGTGCTTTATTAAATCTCTGTGCAGAATGTCAAGGAGGCATGTCAACATGGTTCAAATAGCGTAAGTGGAATCCGTGGAATTTTTGAACACATGGATTCGGATTGAATTTAAATGAAGGATGGGGATATGATGAGAGAATTTCAATATACAGGGCGGCCCATAGGAACTCTAGCTACTCGACAGCCCAGCCGCCCACTTCCCCATCCCTGGAAAATACCCGCATCTCCTTCTCGCCTTTCCATAATGAAAATTTGAAGGAATTGGATTTCTCTCACTATGCCGTCATGTGCCCATCGCCTTAGCATAATCACAATCGAACCGTATCATTACATTTACATATGAGATTTAGTGAAGAGAAGGAATTTGGGGAAGATAATCCACGTCTTCGAGAGTCGCACCTCGCACGTCTTTGAGCTGATCTTGGCCTCAATTTTAGGACAGCGTAGCGGGAAAAGAGTCGGATTGAAAATTCAGAAATTAATTTGAGTTTATTTTTGCTCCTTTGTATGTGGATGGGATTTAGACATGTGAATAAAAGCCGAGCCACGCGACTGTCTGTCACTCAGTCAGCCAACATCTCAAATGACAAGACTTCATTGTCTTTTAAAATATTCAAACATCGCGCGTCACTAATGAGGACGGCGGCGACAAGGAACACCTGCTCCCCTCAAAATAACTCTTGGTCGTTGGCTGAGTCCGTCCGTAGATCAAAGAAAACGCACAAGGAAATATCTTCAACTATTATCAAGTCAAAATTAAAAACTCCCTGAGAAATGGGTGGCAGAAAATTAAAATTCCCACCGACAAGTATAAATTTCAAGTTCCTTCGGGGAAAGGATTTCTTTTTCCCTACTCATACGCATACGCCCCACGCCGTTACGTTCGTCGCGCGCAAAACTTGCTTGAATTTAGGACGACAATGAAGAAATTCATGGGTTTTAAGCAAAGCTCTCATTCTCATCTGGTTAAACGAGAAATCGTTAACCTGAAGGGGGGAAGAGAAACGAAAAAGTCTTTCGCATATGTGGCAATCTGTCCTATAAGAAAAAGGGGGGCTCCCCTACTACGAAGACTACTAATCCCATTATCATTCTAATAATACAAGTTGTCGGGGAAGGAGGGAAAACTCGCGTGTAAATTATTGCTTTTTCCCTGCCTCAGCTAAGTTTTTTTCCTTTTCCTTTCCTGCCGCCGTCTTCCTCCTTTTTCCCAAACGTCGTCGTTTTCTTGATTCCGATTCCGCCGACAAAATTCCCCATTCCCCGGCCCGGCCCTTCCCCCGTTTCCCTTCGATTCTAATTATTTTCTGAGTTTTCTTCCTTATTTCGCCTTGCCTTGTTTTCAATCTTGAATGTTTTTGTCTTTTTTCGGTTATTGCAAAGTATTTATGTGCAGTGCGTGGGTGTGGGTGTGACTGTGACTGCTGTCCATAGTCCGCATGCAATACATTCTTTCTACGAAATCAGAAACAAAATTAAAGGCTCGGGTACGTAGTACATATTAGTACATAGTCGATATTGGCAAAGATTGTATGTACGTGGATGGTGAATCCACTTGGGGTCCAGCCGGCATGGCACATGTAACGTACACAACAACATCAGTCTCGATTGAAACAAACTGAGATTGAGATTGGATCTTCTTCCTCTTTTCCTTCGAATCTCTCTCTTGGTCCGAGCCCCGCACTCTTTATCTCCAAGACCAGAGGTTATAAAGTTAACTTTGTAACTCCCCGCCCTTTGGTTTTCTCCCCCTTCTCCTTCACTTGACTCTCAAGTTTCTCATCTTTCCTAGATGGAATGGATCTGAAGACACACAGCACAGCAGTACTACTACGGGAACCACGGACAACACGGAGAAAACGCGCGTGGCGCGTGGTACACTTTACCACTCGTCGTACTCGCAATAGTAAAGGGCACTACACACTACACTACATGTACAGTAATATACGACTACGTATTGTGGACATGGAAACGTGTGTGTGTGTGTGGATTGGGGGCCGGAGATGGAACAAGACTCAATAAGTCAAAATCTGGAAACGTTGAGCACTAACTCAGATGGAAATACAATACGTTTTGGTCTTGTTTGACTTCTCGAGGAGGACTTTCCTCGATTATCCATAGATTTGTAGTTGGTGATCTGCTTGTGGAGAAGAGGATAGGCGCGTACGCGTGCAGAACTTTCTCCTCATTTCTTTTTCCCGTGGCCGTGGCTGGGGCGGTTGAAGGTACTAGGAAATTGAGAGGCCGGGCATGGCCTGGCATGGCATGGCGAGGTTCGAGTGGTTGGTTGCCGTTGCCATGTACTTGTAGTTTAGTGTACATGGATTGGCTTTATTAAATCCCGCCTCAATACTTCTGCATCTACGCCATGCCGCCATCAACAATCAGCGTCATGTTCCAATTTAATGAATTTTGGCGGGGAGTAAACAACTTGTCAATTTTATTTACTGGGGTGTAGGATTAATAGGTATATTTGATTCAGGGAATCAAACAATTTTCCAGGTGCTGTGTCGGATACACTACATCAAATACACAGTATTTTGTATTTGCGGGCGGTAATTTTGAATTTGAGCATTTATAAATTTAACCAGAATGTATTTATTTACCAATTTTTCATGATTTAAATGGACTTTTATGACTTGAATTTATAAGCTTTACTTCTTCTTGTAATTACACTTCTTGTTACAATAACAATCTGTAATTACGTACGTTGCTGCAAATACGATTGGAGCATTTGGAGGGATTATCGTCCTCAAATTTCGGGCAATAGTTCATCCCATTGTTCCTTTTGACACGCAATGAGGTGTTAAATTGTGCAGAAATATGGGGAAGCCCCAAGCGCTCCTACTCCTTACGAGTAAAAACCATACATCAACCTACAATTTATTTCCCTCATCGCACACACAGTACATCCCCGGCCAATGAGCGCAAGTGAGAAACTCGAAGGTCAAGGGCCAAGGGGCGTATCACAAAGACAATAAGTTACCTTACCTTACCTAACG
>JAAXYW010004052.1:0-10071 GCA_036851895.1 Orthonychiurus folsomi | reverse complement strand
AACACATACTTTCTTTCCAAACTCTCGGGCTTGTTTTGCAGCTGCTAAGCCACCGCTCCCTCCACCAATGATGATTAAATCGTATTCATAATTATGACCTTCAATTGGTGGGAATTTGAAGTCCCCCTTCGATTTGGCTTTGGAGCATTTTCCTCCCATATTGAGCGTATGCTTGCTGTATGCTAATTTAGGCAATAGGCAGACTTGCGTTATTTAACCGCATTCCCAATGCATTACCCTGATTGGTGCATGATTAGCAAATGTGATTGTATTGTTGTTAGAATTACTTGTTGATCTTGACAACATGGATGAAAATCCTTTGTTGAAAAATTGCCATTGAAACAAAATACACACAGCTGTTGATTATTAATTTTGCGAACAATGTTCTCAACAGGAGGACATGATTAAGAACGTAGTAGTAATTGTGTTTATGAATTCATTCTACAATGAAGAAGTTTGATGCTCATCCTTAAATGTGGTTTGTAATAAATAATTTACTAACTTGTGATGCAAGTAGTATGATTGGGTTGTATTTAGGTTCGTTGTCAGATGCTAGTAAAATGCAATTGTTTAGTTTAGATTACCGAAGCAAAAGTCTAAGGTTTTAATGTCCATTGCATTAATATGGCTAGAGCAAAAATTAAAGTCTCCCTTGTTCGTGCTTCATCAGCTAGTTGTAAATTGTATATCTACAGCCTCGCTTATTCTTGTTGCCGAATAGCAAGATGAATTGAAGTGCTCATTTACATCGAACTGTCAGTTTTACCCAGGCTTGAGAACTTGACGCCAATGCAAGAAGCTGAAAAACATTTTGATTTCTCGGATGAAGAAGCTTCCTATTGGATTTTAACATATCAATTAAATCGTGTATGGATTTGTAATTTACAGAAAAATATGTATGTTCTTACATTAGCCCTGACCTTTGCGTTGCTTCTTGCTTTCATCCAAATTTCAACTCCGGCAACAAATAATGCCAGAACTACTCCCCCGATCAACAAGTAAAATACACCCATTAGCTTTGCAACACTAAGTCGTCCGCGTTCCTCCTTCGGAATCTAAAACACAATAAAATTATGAATTAACTAGCATCTCTGACTTTGTTGAATGACATTATTGTAGTTCTAACATCATCTAATCCTTCGCATTCATTAATCAGCGGCCACCATTTATTTTGAATGTAATCCACGGCACCGGATCCCCGTAGTTCCAAAATGATTCGACTGATATCCTCCACCCTTAATGAACAAACAATTAATTTTAAACTTTAATTAGTAATTGTACCGGATTAAAAAGTTAAAGTGTTTACCGCAAGATCGTCTTTTTAGACAGTCCGATAGCGAAACTATGCATATCCAGATTTCCAGCCACGCGCATTGTGTCGCATGGCATCCTTCGGTTCACATAATCATTTTTAAGTGATTCCAAGAGAAAAGCATAACTTCCTGAACAAGTAAAAATGCTTTAAAATTTCTCCATAAGATATTTTACTAGCATATGTTGTTGTTAACCTTTTTCACGTCTAACTCGTGCAATTCCTTCGTCATAGCTCTTGGCATTTGCGCCTTTGGTGGAACTCATAAAAGCATGCATCTTTTGGTAGTCGTGAACCCGTGATTTCTGCATTAAATTGTGATGTACAAATCAAAATTAAACATTTCTCCTAAATATAGAATTCAGTAAGTCACAACCCTAAAGAAATCTTCAGTAGCCCCGCCTGCCATCAACCCGTAAGTCACTTTCTTTGATGCAATGAGATCACTGACAGAATTAATGGGTTGCACCATTCTGTTTACAGTTTGAAATGCAGCAAAATTTGCGGTGTAAGATGATATTAAGATTAAAGTGAAGAACCACCAAACACTTCCGACTATTCGACAAGCCAAGGACCTAAATTCGTAATTTAAAACTAAGCGCGTACAATTCACAGCTTTACATTAAATTTCTAACTCACCTGGGGCAAATATTTGTTCCTTGACTCACAAGAGACGCAAATGTAAACCAAAGAGAATTTGACGCAGAAAATTGTGTTCGGAGTTTGACCAATCCACGTTTTTCGATTTGAAGTAATTCCTTCTGATTGAACCTTGCAATTACATACAAAACAATACAAACGCCAATGTATGCAATTCCAACGCAGACCCATGTATCCCTGGATAATGGCCTCATGAACTCAAACGTGTCGTAGGTCATTCCACCATTTTGCATGTTGGGCTTGTAAAGCATGATACTGATCCCCATGAACATAAATGGCTTTGAAAGATGGATTGCAATTTCACGATCAGCATTAACTGTCAGAGCACCCACGGCGAGATCAGCCTCCTGAAAATATGGAAGTTTCTAACACAAAATTCTGCCACAATTTAAAAATACGAGAAGGACGTACATGTCGGACCAGTTCCCCCACCATACCATTCCAGCCACCAACTAATGAATCATCCCTTTGTCCGTGTTTTCCATCCTTTGTTATTTGTATTACATCTGTGTGTTATTAATATTAAAAGTAGAGCACGCATAAGGATAAACTGAAATGAAATAGATTTGTTCGTTCATAATTACAAGAAAAGTTCAATTTAGCTGAAATGAGCTCCATAAAATCTTTGACAAAACCATCGTAGCGATCATTTCCTTCGAGTTCTGGTTGACCAGGCTCAACGGATCTTTTAATTAAGTAAGGATCATCCTGCAAAATTAGGAATTGGTAAAATATGATATTCATTAATCGAGTTATCTTATGATTTTTAATGTACTAACCAGAAGCGATGTGACAACAAACGGTCTCCGTTCCTCTTCTTCTTCTTCTTCTTTAAGTGGAATGAATCCGTCGGCGTCGTTCCATTCTCCAATCTAAGAATTCAAAAACACAAAAAGAAAAATACGAAGGCTGAGTCTCCTCCAACAACAACGTACCTTTTCAATTTCTCCACGAATTGAAACTTCCATGACATCCAACGCATAATTAATTCTTGCCCCTCGCTTAGAAAATTGAATCCATCCCGTTAAACCTTCGACTCTTACCTGAAGATTTAAGTAAAAATTAACACCATCCGGGAATTTAAAATAAATTTAATTGAACGAACTTTTCGTAATGCTTGGATAAGTTCATTCCTATGTTGAACGTGTACTGCATTCAAATGTGGAGATTGAGAGTGAGACTGGGCTGCCTTCAATGCAAGTCGTACTGTTTTACCGTAGGATTGAGTTGAGTTGTCTTTGCTAAAAGCGCGACTGATTGCCTCTTGGAAAACAAGAAGGCAGTCGTACAGAAACGCCCCATTTGCCTGCATTACAACGTTGTACTTCAAACACACTACAACAAATTGAACACAAATTTATATGTATTTGCATGGTAATTTACGGTAAGAATTGGTGGTTTTGTCTCAGTTCTGTTCTGATAATCCGCCATATTTCTTAAATACTTTTGAACGTATGGTCTGTCCGGGTTAACAATTCTAAATCCCGACACATTGAGATAGCTCGCTTTGAGAAGATCATCTGGATCCCAGTATTCATCAAAAGCCTTGGGAAATAATCTTAAATGTAATGATTGGCCATCCTTAGCATTTCGCATTTGTACTACATACAAATCCTGATATCAAATACTGGTATGTTCTGCGACCAAGTCCTCTGTCAGCCACATGGCCCAATATTACTTTTTTCGCCAAAGCCATTGGGCAATCCAGGACAATCAACTTAAATATCCACCTGTGTGCAGTGCATACAAACATAACACATAGTCAATACTAGTTCAATACATACATTTGCAAACCTATAAGATGTTTCAATTTGCTGAAGGATTTCCAATGCTTCTGCTGTATTAGAAAACTTCTTAGCTACGGCAATGCGTACACTATCGGACCCTGCGTTCATCCGATCATGGAACGCTTGAAGTCCATGAATTCCTGATTACAAAAGTATTATAGTCAGGTTATCTCGCTAGTTCAACAAAGTTAATTCCGAAAGATCAAAAACCTTCATATCCACAATAAAGATAGATGAATCTGTTGTAATCGTAATGGTTAACGAGGGCGAGTATAGCATCTTGCATGCCCATAGGCTGTAGCCGGAGACCAAATCCAACATCTTGGCCCTAACGTATATAATTAACCTGAAACTCTGAAACTAAGTGTTTATTATTATGTACATACCACCAAACTTTGTGGTATCTGTGGCGCAATGTACGGGATGGAAAGTGCGTGTATTTGAGAGAGAAACGAAAAAACTTGCTTTGGATCTGACATTGCACAAATTATGGCAAGCGTTCCGCCATGTTGAAGTAGCCCTTGTTGAACTAGTTTCACAAATTAGATTATCGTGGCGAAACATTCATTACAAATTATTTTGGCATCATGAAATATTTTAACAAACCTGCTGTCGCAATTCCGCAAGAATCCGCATGCCGGGGCACAAAATTTACGTACGGTTCTAACAAGGATTTGAAGTTATGTTCGTCAAGCGTGTAGTTTTCCAGCTCCGCCATAGCAAAATTGAATGCCTCAAAAAGTTCTGACCTCTCCTCGTCAAATGCAACACCTGTAATTAAAAAAGTAAATTACTGGTAAAATACAAATGGTAATTTGTTTCTTACCAATTGAAAAATTCTTGGCATCACTGCACCGAATGCTGTTAACAATTAATACGAACGTCAAAGCCCACTTGTAAGGCAACAATAATGCGATAGTTAACTAAATAAGGTTTCTCCATGACAAAAAATGTGCGAGATATTCTGTATTTCAAGAACTTGATATTCAGAAGTAGATCTATAGAGCACTCCGGGACTTGGACAACACTACCATACAATTGACTCATTACATTTATCCGAACTGTAATTGCTCTTTCCTATTCATTTTTGCCACGCCCTTGGGATGCAAATTCCACAATTTTTTGTTATGGAACATCAATCAACTGAGGGATTGCGTGACATGCATCTCTCCATCTATAAACTAATTTCTCGGAGTTTCGGTTATGGCAAATTTTTTTGCTAATTAGTTCAACTCGAACAAAGTTAATAGGTTAAACTACTAATTGCTAATGGAGCCTTAAAATATAATACACATGTTTCATTCACACGAATATTAGGTATGCACGCAATGTTTCACGTGTTTGCTATGCAAGCCTAATTCGATTCACCAATTGAGCCAAACTTACAAAAAATTGCGCTTAAGTTGCAGTAGCTGCACCTATCGTATTGATACAAAAATTAATTCGTCGCCTTAGTTACCCATTTGTGTACCTAGAAAACAATGAAATGTAACGAATGTAAACGTAAAACGAATGAAAAACAAAAAGGGCGTTTGTTTCAAAAGGGTGCGACAGCAACAGAGTGAAGCAGAACTTTGTAATAGCTGAGCGTGTTGACCTTGACCTCTTGACCATTTGCAACTATAATCCCTTCACAGATCAATATCAGGTCAATATGGTAGTTTGTTGTTCAATTTGCCTCAATGAATTACAGTCCGCGGCACCGGAATCTAATGATCATAGGGTTTGTGTTGTTAAATGTGGTCATGCCTTTCACTTTGTTTGCATCAAGGAGTGGTATCATACTAACTGTAGGGAAAAATACCCAGGGTAAGCGTTTGCAATAAAATATATTCAAATTTGCGAAATTTCTTAACTAATGATAAGTACAAAACATTTAGAGATGAGTTTCGAGAGACAATAATTCCCATATGCTGCCCAAACTGCCAACAGTTGCAATTACCATTACTTTTCGAGATTAGATTAAACTTGGACTCCATATCGGAGGCAGATGTACTATCACAACCAAGTATTGCGGATTTGGAATGCGCCTGTGTCGCAAACGCAGCAAATATAAGCAGCTTTGATACCGAGATGTAAATCATCATTAATCAAAAAGCAGTGAAAGTTATGCTATTAACCATTAAATACAATATGTCACTTTTTTGAATAGTAAGGCTTTGCGTAATGGCCTTCTTGATCTTGAGAGACAACATAGTGAAGATGTGAAGTGAGAAACCTATCATGTTGAATGCTAAACAATTTGAAAGTTTTGTTCAATTTTCAGGGTTACAAAAATATTTCTAGAGTTGAAGGATGAGCTTGAACATGGTGGTCCCGAAGCGCTAGTAAATGCTAACACAAATAAGATTGGCTCGTCATCACAGGTAAATCATTTATTATGCTATAAATGTTTGTTGAAATGTATTAAATTTCAGAGCGCTGAAGCTAGTTCACCCTAATTGCAACCTAATCGCATGACCCTACGTGGCAAATGGACTACAAGATATCGTCAAGATTTGACCAAGAAGATTGGACACTTCAAGAACTGTATAATTTGTAAACGATTTTGAAGTGATATAGTTTCCATTTATGTATCCAGATGATTTTAAGATGAATTTTCACAATTACAATATGGATGATGCTCTGCTTTTAAAATATGTTTGTCAACCGCTCATTTATATTTAGGAGCCCTTGCCTTATTGGAATCAAGCAATATTAGGAGTTGCGAATTCGAAAAAGATTGTGTTTTCTGGGTTATGCCTCAGTTTGTTGCAAAGCATATAAAAAAAATTACTTCCCAGTAATTTTAAAAAAACATTAAGAGTTTACTCGCTCTTCACATATATTTTTTTAGGGAAACATTGGATTTGCACCCGTCCAGCCGGGATTTGTGAAACCTTAAACCTATACTTGGTATAAATTAAATGGTTAGTTTACCTTTATTGTGCACTTTTAAATATCGCGTAGGCGAACAGATTTTCTTCTCTGTGTTGTTGTAGTAATAATTACTCTTTAGGAGCCCTAGAACACTTTCTCGAACTAAACCAGAATTCGAAGAGTTGAATAACTAGTGCTACTAGCAACCCAAATATTAAAATATAGAACACCCCTACTAATGTTTCCAGGGACAGTCTACCAGCAGCGTCTTTTGCATCCTACAAGCACAACGAATAGTTCTTTAGAGTTTCGAATTTAAATGTTGATACTGAATACTTAAACATGTAGGAAAATTTACCTTAGCCCCTCCACATTCCGAAGCTCCACGTAACCACTTTTCTTCGTAATCAGTAACTATTCCAGCCTCACGCATTTCCAGAATTATAGTATTTATCTTGTGCATGCTTGAAAAACAAAGGGAGAAGTCGTTTACCACTTTGAGAGTCGTTTACTCTAAAATGTGTATTACATACCTCAGGCCCGAACTGGCCGACAATCCAAGGACGTAGCCCTTTGTATCCAAATTTTCTCCAACTCTGATTGTATTACATGGAGCCATATTATTTGTGTACTTATTCTTTAAGGATTCCAAAAGAAATGCATACTTTCCTAAATACATAAAATGATTGAACGTCGGGATAGGATTACCATTGAGATTAGATTATTGGTTTTCGAACTACGGACCTTTTTCCCTCCGAACGCGCGCAATTCCTTCATCAACATTTTTCACATTAACTCCTTTGTGCATGTCTATAAACTCCGCCATTTTTCTGTAGTCGGTCACTCTCGTTCTCTGAGTATCATTTTAAAAGCAAAACTGTATACAAACATAAACTTATTTTTAAAACTTGGATAAAATGCATTGTATTACGCGAAAAAATTCTGCTGTAGCCCCTCCTTCCGTGTAGCCATATTTGACTAATTGTTGATTCGCCAATTCTGTGGCGGAATTGATAGGGACTTCCATCCTAGTAACAGTTTGGATGGCAGCAAAATTAGCCGTATATGACGATGTTACAATCAATATAAGAAACCACCACACACTGCCAACTAAACGGGCTGAGATCGATCTGAAATAAAACAACTCCAAGATAGAAAATAACTTTTATGTTGATGTCAAATGCTCTTGTTTCTACCTACCTGGGGCATAAATCCGTTCCTTGTCCAACAAGTGATGCGAAGGTAAACCACAATGAATTGGAAATGGTGAATTGTGGTTTGATTTTGACAACTCCTTTTTTCTCCGTTGAATGTAATTCCTTCTCATTGAACTTTGCTATCAAAAATAAGACTGTACTCACACCGACATAGGCCAATCCAATGCATATCCATGTTTCACGAGACAAAGGTCGCATGAAAGCAAAAATGTCCTGCTGCCAGGTGCGCTCCGGTTTGTAAAGCATAATACTGACTCCAAGAAATATAATGGATTTTGAAAGTTGGACCGCATCTTCACGGGCTGCATTTGCGGTCATACCACCAATTCCAATATCTGCTTCCTATCCACAAATCAAATTAAAAATAAGAAAGTAAATATTTAAAAGCAAAACACGGGTACATTTCGGACAAGCTCTCCCATCATTCCACTCCATCCACCCGGGAGCGATGAGTTCCTGGATCCATAAGTATCCGCAATTTGAATTGCAACTAAAATGTGAAAGAAAAACAATATAAATAGTTTAAAGTTTTTAAAATATAGTATTGTCCGATCATACATGTGATATTTAGTCGAAATGCTAATTCATCCGCGAAGTCCTTAAAAAACCCTTCAAATCTGTCATTTCCTTCAGGCTCTGGCTCTCCAGGTAGAACGTGTTTCAGCATCATATACGGCGATTCCTGAGAATTGCCAAAATTTTAAGAATTCCACCAAAGAAAATATAAATTAGGTTAAAAAATAAGTTCACTTGCAAGAACTGTTGTACAAATAAACACTTTTTTGACTTCCTCACGAATACCTTCTGGTTTGTACCCCGTCAGTAAGTTCCAAACACCCACCTGTTATAACTTGGATTTGCAGAACTTCCCAACTTTGTATGGTTTGAGCTACTTTAATGTTTACCCATACCTTTAGTAAGCTTCCATTCACTTTGACTTCCATGACATTTAAGGAAAAATTTTCCCTGGCGCCGTAGTTTGAAAACTGAATGTTTCCAGTTAATCCTTCAACATGAACCTGTAAAATTTTAAATGAAGCTAAACTCATTTGTATTTAGAAGTACTACGAGAATATATTGGGTTTATACGGTTTGTAGTTCAGCCTGGAAAGCATTCCATAGCAACAACTTCTTGAAGTCTGCTGGCTCGGAGCTCCACATCAGACTTATTACATCGAATATTTGGATAAATAATTGGTCCAGTTGCTGCAAGCTGTTTCTTAGAAAGTCGAGAGATGACTTCATTCAGAACCAGTACGGCATCTTGAATGAAAGCTACGTCCGTCTTAAATAACATGGTGATTTTAGTAGTTAAAACTTGGCTTCACAACTTGTGATAATTAATACTTATCATATTTTGGGCTTACTGAGAACCAAGACTCTTTGCTACTTTCAGAAAAGCTGAATGCTGCCCATTTTCTGGCATATTCTTGAACAATTGGGCGACTTCGGTCAATTAATTGAAACCCAGTTACATTTAGAGGACTAATCTCAACGAGAAGTTGCTGATCCCATGGCTCATCAAATGCCTTAGAAAAACATGAGAATTTTTACGGAATATTTACCTACTATTATTTTCAAATAATTACAAATCCAGTCACGAGGTAGTGGAATGTTCGTCTTCCAAGACTGTGATCTTTCACGTGCGCCGAGAGAACTTCCTTTGCCAGTGAAATCGGACAGTCCAGCACAACAAACTTAAACGCCCATCTGGATGCAACAAAAATAAAAATGTTCTGCATTGTAGCTCACAAACCCCTTAAAGTGTAAAATAAATACCTGGTGGATTTCTCAATATCATGAAGAATTTCAATGATGTGTTCAATACTTGTAAATCTTTTTGCAAATGAAATTTCGATGCTTTCTTTCTCTTGGGTTGAGCTGTCGTAGTAAGTTTGCAGTCGAAGTAGGCCTGGTAAACATCAATTTGCTTGGCAATCTTACATTTACATTAGCTCAATACTAAACAAGTGAATGCCTTCAGATATAATATATACCTTCTGAGCCGCTATAAAGATAAATGAATTTTTTGTATCCATAGTATGAAATCACGCTCAATATGGCGTCCGGTAATGCTGTTGGTCGAATTTCATAATCCAGAGGTCTGAGTCTCTAAATTAATATTTCAATAGGTTTAATAAGATTGGGGCGTTTTATAAGTTCAAGTTCAACGACTACCTTATATCCAGTCGGAATCCACGGTGAAATGACTGGGACCCGAAGTTTGTGAGAAAGT
>JAAXYW010004051.1:0-10073 GCA_036851895.1 Orthonychiurus folsomi | reverse complement strand
TCAAACCTAGTTGTGAAGCGGGGACAGCAACAGTGCTTCCAACTATATTCATTTATATAGCACTGCAGACTACATTTATTTATATAGTCAAGTACCCCTGCCCTTGAACCGATCATTTCGACTAACAAACTAGTCCGGAGCCAGCACACTACAAAGCTGTGTACCGAGTCTCAAGTGAATCTAACCATAAATGTGTGAGTTATCGCTCGGACAGACGGACGGACGGACGGACGAAAAATACAATTACAATACCTGTGCCACATGCTAAAGCATGTGTGCTCGGTAATAATGGAGAGGTCATTATTGGTACATCAAACAGATTTGATATGATTTGATTTGATTTATTTATTAAAGTGTTCTACCAAGGCGCAGGAACTTCCGGGAGCTTTTGTTTGATTTAGTTAACGAGAGAAGGCAGTGTTGTATTACCAATGGGGATGCATTATCGTCCGCAAAATTTTGGGCCATGTCAGTGAGTATAGACGTGAGGTCATCAAAATAGAGGATAACCAGTAAAGGTCCATGTTGTGTTGCCATGTTAGCCAATCAACTAAGTGTCTTAATTGTTACGCATGAATGCTTTGGTAGAACATTTTAATGAATAAATCAATTAATCAATCAATCAAAATCCAAGTACTGATTCTTCAGGTACCCCAGCTAGTAAAGTAAAGCTGTCAGAGATAAAGTCTAGTAGGTTGATTTTATACTTCCGCTCAAGAAAATAGCTAGCTATAAGTTTAAGCAGGTAAGTAGAAAAACGGAAGGTATTTTGTAGCATGTCCAAGAGTTTTTGATGGGCTATAAAATCTACTTCTTTAGTAAGGTCAAGGAAGACAGTTGCTGCAAGTAAGTTGTTATCAAGGTGGTTATAAAGTAGTTGTAATAGATCAACAATAGCATGAAGAGTATAGCGGCCATGTCTAAAGTCATATCGATAAGGATTAGGTGTAATATTGTGTTCTAAGAGGTGTGTAAGGATTAATTTGACAATAACTTTTTCATAGACCTTAGAAAGAAAAGAAAGCACCGAAATAGGAAGATAAGAAGAAGGGTTGGAAGAATTTCCTCCTTTTTTTAGTATTAGTGTTATTGTCGTCTTTTTCCATTCAGAAGGATAAGTCTCAGAGATCAAAGAGTTGTGGAATATGTCTGTGATTATGGCAATTAATTCGTGGGCAAACTTCTTGATTACTTTACCAAAAAGTAAGGCTCTGCGTGGGTCAGGTCGGATCAGTTCAGGTCGCGATTTTAGTCAACCTGAACCTGAACTGAAGGTTTCAGGACAGGTCAAGCATTTACCTGAACCTGAAAAAATATTTCAGTTTAGGTTTTGCCTCAACCTAAAAATTCAGGTCAGGTTCGGGTTCAGTTTATGTCGACCTGGGGGTTGTCCTAAAAAAATTTTTAATTTGTTTTCATGTAATATATCCCTATTATCGCAACCAAAACCTGGATATACACTCAATTAAAAATAAATTTGTTGGTTTGGCGACTATGTGACGATAGCCAGAAAAGTGAAAGGTTGCGGCACAAGCAAATTTTTGCGGTTTCGGCGGTTAATAATGCTTACCACTCAATACCTCTGGATTAGTAATGGCGGTATCGTATGCACTCAGCTAGAGCAACTAAAACGGCTCTGTTTCGTTTTATGTTGGGGTATGACAAATAGGGGCGTTGGATGTTTTTAGTGATTTGGCAACTATTGGCGTTTTACACGGGGATGTTGCGCGTGATTAGGGGCGTAAAAACGTGTGGCGTTGCACCTGTTTAGGGGCGTAAAGAATTGGGGCGTTGCACTTGTTCAAGGAAATGTTAGCTTGAGGCGTGGCGCGTGTTTATGGGCGTGAAGAATTTGGGTGTTGAGCGTGTTTAGGGGCGTGAAAAATCGGGGCGTTTTGCAGAGATTTTGCATGCACTTAGGAGTGACAACTAGGGCTGTTTTATGGAAGGGCGTGGCAAATAGGGTGTTTGTAAGTTTTGCAGCCTGGGGCATTCTATGGGTGGGTGTGAAAACTAAAGGATATCTATGCAGGGATGTGAAAACTAAAGGATATCTATGCAGGGATGTGAAAACTAAAGGATATCTATGCAGGAATGTGAAAACTATGGGCGTTCTATGGAGGGATGTGAAAACTAGGAGCGTCCTATGCTAAGGTGTGGAAACTATGTAGCGTTTTAGACTGGGGTGTTGTATGTGTGCAAAGAATTAAGACGTACAGCGCAGCCGGCCGTAGAAAATGTTAACCTGATCCAACCTGAAGCGACCTGATCAGGTTTCAGTTCAGGTTTTAGATATGACCTGGTCTGACCTGAAAATTTCAGGTCCGGTCATGACCTGACCTGAACTTGAAAACAACTTTAAGTTCGGATCAGGTTGACCTGAACCTGACCGGAGCCTTAGCAGGGACGGACGTAACGTTACTAGCAGTATCGGATTTTGTACAGACGATTCAGGAAATAATGGAAGCAAAATTAAACTCTGAAAAAAATGCTGGACGTAAATTGCCATGGTAATTTATAAGAAATTGAGTAGGATCAGGCCTAGCTACAGTAAAGGCATTAGCCAGTGTCGAGGAAATAAGTTTAAGGCGCGTTATGGTAACATTATCAACAGCGATAAAAGTCCCACGCTTAAGTTGATCCGATTCACCTGTTAGCAGCTTGTAAAGTTTTCATGAATTCTTAGGGGTAGGAGAATCATAAAATTTAGGTATCAAAGTATTTATTTTCAGCATGCTTAAGTTGTCCATTTTAAGAGTTTTTTTTTTAATTTATTTTAACATGTCTACCAAACTGGATAGCCTCCAGGGTAGATTAATTTATTAAATTTGCGTATTAATATAAGACAACACACGTGTCTATCCTACTTACTAGTAAACTATATAATACTGCATTATATATCACCTATGACTTAACTAAATTAATCTAATCCCGAGTGGACAATCTCGTAGGCGGTTAGGCTCCCAGGCAGCGTCATGGGTCGGAACTTACTGCCCCGCCTTTCCCTTTCAAATTGATCTTCTTGTCCGGCCAAATAAGTACAGGCTAGACTAGTTACTTTTATAATTTTGTGATAAAATAGATTTGAAGAAGCCCTGCTAGACGAGCTAGCATATGAATCGGGGAGAGGGAGGAAGAGGATATATGAGGAAGGTGACTCACACCCGAATGTCGATTGACTTTCCACTCATACGGAACAGCCCATTCCCTTGACCTCAAAACCCATGAAATTGACCAGATCCCCCTTACTCTTATGTACAACGTAGTCCATGTACACTTTTTCGTACAAACTTTGTTTGTACACTATGACTAGGTCAAAATCCCTCTAACGCCGGTACAAAACAACCAAAGCCAAATACAAAATTGTATTAAGCATTGGCTCCCCGTCGTGACCAAATACTCTTTCACTTGTGTTGACCGAAATGGCTATTTTGGCAACCAATGTCCAAATATGTGCCCAAAATAAATCTGCCGATTTACAAAACACAATGTGGAGCGCATTTGGATTACGTACTTGACAGTGTGGTCAACTGCCAACCGACAAAAGCCCCATTGCAATCGCAATCTTTCCGGTCAAAAGCGCATTGTGCTAAAGCCGGAAAACCGTTCGACTCAGCAGTGCTGAGCTTGGCGGTTTTGAGGCGTTTCCACTTTTTTGATTTTAATTTGAGCAAATGCGCTGGACTCACATCCGCAACACTAAAACACCCAAAATATGCAAATGCGCAGCCATTTTCCTTTGTGATGGGTTCTCTCTTGGAGGTGAGCGGATTCCAAGCCCCGAGGGACAGGGGTCCGTCCTCCAAACCCACCACAAAATCTCTCCACTTTTCTGAAAATTGTCGCACCTCCGCCTCTAATTTCCGGCACCTGTGAGCCATGAGCCTAAGACATTCCACACCAGGGAGTCCCAACACATCACTCACAGCGGATTTCCCCAGCGACTTTAGTACTCAAAAGTCACCTCCACCAATAACCACTTTTTATCCAATTTGAATGTTTGGACTGAGGGCGGGTAAGATTTCATCCGAAGGAAAAGACAGAATTGTCATCCCGGCGGAAACAGCGTCCTCTTCCAAAGTGGAAAAAAATCCAGGCTCAGGTTTGCCACCATACATAATATTACTGCAATTATGCGCAAGCGCATTTGGAAAAATACGACTGGGCTGAAAGCCCTATCGCCTTGTTCAAAGTTCTGAGCCTGAAAATTACTCTTTGAACTCTTGGACTCCGAAATCCAAGTCCCCCGTTCTCTTTTGGAAGGAAGAGCCAATGTTTCGCAATCCAGTGATTTCTCCCATCCCGAATGTAAGAAACAATTAAGGAGTCAATGTCCCTCAGGAAAGACTCGGGTGGATCAAGGATCTTGAGGGCATACCAAATCATCGGTAGGACAAAAATATTTAAAATCCTTGCCCTCAAAAAAAGTGAGAAAGCACTGGACTTTGCCTTGTAGAGCTCGAGTTTTACTTTGCATTTGAGTAGCAGGGTATCCCACACACTCGCATTCCTTCCGAAAGGAATTCCAAGGATTTTTGTAAATTCTCGGACCACCCTATAGTTGCTGGGAAGGGTCTGATTCCTCCAACTTCCAAAAGGGTAGACTTCCGATTTGCAGCAGTTGAGTTTGCCACCGGAGAAGGATCCGTACTCCGCAAACTCCTCCTCCACAACTCGGAATTGGGACACATGGAAAATTATAGGGACAGTGTCATCCGCGTAGCAGCTCAAGATTGTGTCCGGGGAAGATCGAAAAGGGCTCGGAGCTATTGTCCTGAGTTTTATACTCAGCTTTTGTAGGAGTGGCTCAATGCAGAGCACAAAAAGGACCGATGCCATTGGGTCCCCCTGTTTGAGACCCTTACTAAGTCCCATGAATCTAGACATATTTGAGCCAAATTAAACTGAAAGGATGGAGCCAGAATACATTAACTTAATAAACTTGCAAAAGGTTGATGGGAAGCCAAACCCTTTAAGAGCGTGAAGCATGTAAGTATGACTCACATTTGGAAACGCCTGCTCTTGGCCTAAGTTTAATAGGGCGCCATCCACCCCGTCAGAAATGTTATCCCTTAAAAATAACAAATTGTCAAAAATTGAGCGCCCTAGCACACCACAGGTCTGATAAGGGCCAATGAGACTTGGTAGGTCAGCGAGCAGTCGATTTTTAAGGACTATGGCAAGGATTTTGAAATCCGTATTACTCAGTGTAATCGGTCTCCAGTTGTTCAAATCCAAAGGATCCCCTTTCTTGTGGAAAAGCTTAACCACGCCCGTTCTTAAGGATTTAGGCAAGCAGCCCACACAAAGGAAGTCTTTCCACAGCCACTTCAGAATTTGAGCATATTCCTCGCAAAACACTTCGTAAATCTCGGATAGCAAACCATCCAGCCCCGGGCAAGCTCCTATTTCAACTTTTGGATTGCACGGCGGATCTCATTTGTTGCAATTGGAGAGTTGTAAATACGAATATGGCTCGGATTTACTTGCGGAAAGTCGTCCAAGTACTTCGACAGCCCGACACTGTGGAGGACATCAGCCTGAAGTCTGGGTTCAAAAAAATTGCAAAGCAGTCCAGACAACTGAGAATTGTCAAGGTTTTGATAAACCTGCTCAATCCTCAGTTCCGAGCCTCGATGCTGCATGTTTTTATTTTGGAACTCCGGGTTTAGATCCTCAGACTGAAGTGGGGCGCCCTCAACCAACTTTTCAAACAAACCCTTTCTGTCTAAATTTGGGTCGTTGTGAAGGATTTTGAGATTTGAAATCTCATCCTTCCTAATTTTGTTTTGCCCAGCTGTGTAACTCATGGCTAATTGCTTTAATTCAAACTTTAGCCGAGCATACTTACATTCCGATTTGAGGGGATTGTTTGCAAAATTGTCTAGCAGATGTTTGCATTCCAACCGAAATACTTTATTGGACAGGATCCGCACATCCAACTTCCAATAAGCACTTCCAGATGGCGTTTCACTTCGGATGTGGGCAGTGACGGAGGAATGATCCAAGAAGGAGGGGAGCGTGTCAAATCTAGTTAGCCGTGGGAGCATGTCGCCACTTACATAGATGCGGTCCAGCCTTGAGCGCGCTGCGCTTTTAGCACTACAATGCGTAAAAATTTTGGCACTCGGATAAAAGACCCTGAATGCATCAAACAAATTCAATTTTGAAATTAAGTTGGCCATGCGAGATCTAATACCGGGCATGTTGGATTTGGAATTTTGTATGTCCAATGAGAGGTCATCAACTAAATTCGCCAATTATTTTGAAATGATGGGGAAAAAGCCCAAGGTCAGCATCCAATTGCTCAATCATAGCTATAGCCACTGTGTCCAAGCGGGAAAGGTGCTGAAAGGAATGAAACCTTAAAAACTACTGTCCGGGAGGGTGCTGAATGCGGAAATGAAGGAACACAAGAAAAAGTGGATCTCAAGATCAAACGAAACTTTTATTTAATAAAAGTTTTCCCCACTCACTGGGATAGAGGAGTAAACACTCCAACCAACAAAACCTGACTGCCCTGCTAATGCATGCTAGCAGGGCATAAGACAAAATCATAACTAACCTAAACTGCGGCTGCGGCTCTTGCTCTCTCCCAACTCCCACAAGGAGTTCGTACGTACGCTTGCACGTACACTACCCTATACCCCTAACTACGTCGCATGCGCATGCTATGGTCCTGTGGCCATGGGAAGGATGGGATCCTTACACTCCCCCAGCCCATGGACTGAATTCTGCTTGAATTCATGTCTAAATACATAGCATGGCATCACCACTGCACCGCATACATGAACATTTTGCAGGAAGCAAAATGTAAACAAACTTTTCATCCCTCAAAAGTGATAAATACAAAAATGCATGCATACGTACTGCTATAGGGGACAACTTCCGGGTTCAAAACGCATTTCGGGTCTCTTCGGATTCGGACAGTTCATGCGATTACACATGACCTCACAGAATCTTAGCAAAATGCGCGCAAGCTAATGTCACTAAATTTACGTTACAAGTTGAAAAGTGACGTGAAATTTTACAAAAAATATGAAAATTTTGATTTCAAAAATTCTTTCGGATTTACACAATATAAGCTATAAAACATCACCCCACAAAAAACTTAAGCTAAATTATAACCATAACAACATATAAGGTTACAAAATAGATTCTGACTTGTCAGAATGGAGAGGAAAATCTCACCTTGCCCCCACAAAACCAAAACAAACAGAAAAAATCGAAAACTTAACCTAAAAATCGGATTAACGTCTTAATGCATAGGTAAACTCATGTTCTATCATTAGACAACAAAAAATTAACTAATACCTGCGGCGCGCATGCGCCATCTTTATTTTTCAAATTGGACTGTGCTTTTTGAGGATATTGATCCTCGTACCCGTACAAACTCGCGCATAATGTCCCATTTGTCCACACTTGTAACATTTAATAGGATTTTGCTTTCGCGCAACAACAACTGAAGCCACTGGTTTCTTGGTGGGTATTTGGGGAACCACGGGAACTACTTCGGAATTAACACAAGGGGCAGGGGCTGGAACTCCGTTTCCACCTTCGTATTGCCAATATAGATTGCAGTCGGGTAAAAATTCAATTAAGCGATCTCCAAACTCGAGAATACTCTCTCTGGTCAAAGTGCATAGGAAATCAGGGAATACAGTTTTCAATCGGAGAAGAAGACCTGCATAAGTTGTCCGTATTAGGGAAATCTCGGGTACTTCGACGCCACCATTTTCTATTTGTAGACCGCTTTTCACACGCCACAAATAAGACCTCACCGTTTCTCCATTTTTCTGGTTTGCTATGTAAACCATTTTCTAAAGCAACAAAGTTTCAAAAATGCAGGGTAAGTATCGCGACTACTTGACCCCAAACAACAACTAGCTAGTAACAACAATTGGAAATCAACAATGAACCAACAAAAACTCACCAAAACTTGAATGCGATTCCAAATAAATCCAAAACTACAAAAACTCCCAGAAATCCAGTACAACTAGTTAAATTCGAATCAATCCAATCCAATAGCACAGAAGAAATCCGATCGAAGACGCGCTTTACTCAAACATCAAAATGAATCTAAACTCGAATTACACAAGTTCTGAGGTTATGTTCGGACCAAACAGGAGCTTTTAAACGCCCTTGAACCAAGACA
Source organism: Orthonychiurus folsomi (assembly GCA_036851895.1). Taxonomy (NCBI): domain Eukaryota; kingdom Metazoa; phylum Arthropoda; class Collembola; order Poduromorpha; family Onychiuridae; genus Orthonychiurus; species Orthonychiurus folsomi. Next base: position 1,918 of record JAAXYW010004051.1, on the reverse strand, counting down.
GACGGTTCGTCCTCACAATTCTCAGGAAAACAAATGGAATGTCAACCAAATGAGCTGGACGGTCAAAATATGGCTTCATGGTTTTGATGCTTTGAATTCCCGCACTGACTTTAGTTACAAAATGCGATATTTCATAAGTCAGCGGAGAACATACCTTATCAATCTGAAATGGACCAGTCCATCGGAATGCCAACTTCTTCGTATATTTTGCTGTCTTGTCGGAAAGTGGATGAGTTTTCAACAAAACCAAGTCACCCAATGCAAAACAACCATCACGAACACGCGCATTATAATATTTGGCCTGAGCTGCGTGCGCTTTTTCCAAATGAGTCCGTGCTAACTTGTACATATTATTGAGCTGGCCGACCAATTTTGTTGCATGTCCAACTCGTGATCCAAATTCCAAATCCTCATCATTGAATATCGTACGGTCAAACGGAGTATAAATTTCACGACCAAAATTGAGCATTGATAGGGAAAAACCGGTTGAATCACTCACGGCTGTGCGCAATGCAAGTGCAGCCTCTGGTAAACACTCATCCCATGATGTATGCCGTTTGCCTGCGTAGCATGATAAAATCGCACGAATGTTTTGATTAACCCTTTCAACAATGTTTCCCTGTGGATGATATGTTGTGGTAAACTTCTAACGAATACCCCAACGTTTGCAAAGTCCAGCCATCAATTCGGAAGTGAACTGGCTGCCATTGTCACTCAAAAATGCAGCTGGTGAACCCCATCGACAGAATATCTCCTGTTCCAATTTCTTGGAAATGATGCGAGCCGTCGCTTGACCAATCGGAAACAACTCAACCCACTTCGAAAAATGGTCAGTGCAGAAAAGAATATACTCATTCCTTCGCTGAGTTTTGGGAAGTAGTCCGATCAAATCTACAAATAAGACGTCCCACGAACCACGGGTGACCACAGATTTTAATTTTTCCATTGGCATTGACGATGGATTCTTGCAAATTTAGCATTTTTCACAAGAACGAACATAAAGAAAAATATCCTCCTGCATTCCGATTCAATATACGCGTCCGGTCAACCTTTTAATTGTTTTACGATAACCCATGTGTCCATTCATTGGATGATTATGGAAAAACTTTAGGACTCGGACTCGCAAATCTTTCGGAATATAGGAAAATTTTTCATAATTCGGAGAAACACGGCAAAGCATACCGTCGATGACTTCAAGATCCGATGGCAAATCGGTAAGGAGTGCCTGGACTTCATTTTCCAATCCCTGAGCGTCACAAATGTCGGAATGCGTCTCGAAATCAGTTAGAGCAACAAGCAGATTAAGATCAGTGCACAGAATTGGGGGAAAATATTTCTCCTCTGAAGTGCGCACTTCACTTGTAAAATCCACGGGTGCCCGTGACAAAGCATCTGCGACGACGTTGAGTCTTCCAGGAAGATGTGTGATGTCCGGTTGGAAATCCTGAATCTTGAGGGACCAGCGCATAAATTTGGAATTTACATCTTTCATCTTGTGCAACCACACTAATGCACTGTTGTCCGTCTGCAGGCTAAATGGCTGGCCATCCAAGTAAGGCTCAAACTTCTTTAACGCCCATACAATGCCCAAGCATTCTCTTTCTGGAGAGTCATAATTCTTCTCGGCGGGATTAAGCGAACGAGATGCAAATGCAATGGGAAATTCTTTCCCATTAATCTCTTGGGCTAACACTGCACCCAAACCGTAGTCAGATGCAACCGTACGCAAAACAAATGGCCGTGTGAAGTCTGAAAATGCAAAGAATGTGGCTGACAATAATGCATCCTTCAATTCGTCAAATGATTTTTGATGTACGGCGGACCAAGCAAATCGGACATTCTTCTTAAGTAATGAGTTCAATGGCTCAGCCATTGCACTCATGTGTGGAATGAAATGCCTGTACCAACCAATTAAACC
>JAAXYW010004050.1:0-10077 GCA_036851895.1 Orthonychiurus folsomi | reverse complement strand
GTAAGGCTTCGCGAAACGCGAGCTAGTTATCTAGTACAGTAATAAAAACTAGTAATGCTGCGTTCAATACAAATAAAACCGCTAACAATTTTAAAATAACTCGTGTTTTGGCTAACTTTTGGTTCACGGTATTTTAAAGATGTTTCCGTGAACTCCTCGTTCTCCATTTGTTTACACGCAACTGATGATCGGAGAAACCAGAGCCGGTCCTTGTATTTGATGAAAGAAAAACGTTTCTCAAATAAATGTGTTTTCCCTCAAACGTTTTGAACGCATTCCTATGTAAATTGGTTGTCGTTCAAAATAACGAAAGATAAAATCTTGAATGAATGAGGAAAGTGCAGGTGTTTAAGAAAAGCGCATTCCTTTCCTTTTTACTGAATTTATGCCATGACTATCAGATCCAGAAAACTCTACGTATAGCCTTAATTGTTATGCATTGCATGTAAAATAGGAACGCTCCGTGTTTTGTTAAACACTATGCGATTTGATTGTCGATGTTAAGTTGACAATCAATGTAATTTATGCCAACTTCATTGTTAATATTTGTATTTTCAAGGCGGAGGATTCTGTATTTATTGGTAGGAAGGAAAACGAACAATGTCCCCGAATTTATGACTTTCAAAATAGCATCTTAAAAGTCAAAAGGGTCCCCCCGTCCCTCGTCGGCTGGGCTCCCTCGCTGGGCTGGGCTTGGCGTGGCTGGCTGACCGCGGGGGTCCCTGGCTGGCTGGGCTGGACTCCCTCCCTCTCGAACGTGTAAATTTATGATCTGTCATTCACTTATTGTGCTCGCCACTTGGGTTAGACTGACCCATTCACATAAATTTTCCCGTGCGGATCTCGGAGAAAAAATGGGCCGGGTTTTTAAATTTTACATGTTATTAGCCTAGCATGTAAATTCACATACATTTCTTTGGATATACCTTTGGCTATACTATATAGCAAGGCTTGTCTTATCTTTAAATATGCGTGGCATATCCTAAGTATACTACTTACCCAATCATCAATTTTAGCATTTCGAGTCAGGGAGATCACGCAGGTTGTGTGGCCGGATATCATTGATGTTGTGTGGCGGGATATGGAGGTTATGTGGCGGGATATTTTGGATGAGGTTGTGTGCTGGAAGGATATCATGGAGGTTATGTGATGGGACATCATGGAGGTTATGTGGTGGGATGTCATAGAGGTTGTATGGCAGGATATCATGGAGATTGTGTGGCGGGATTTAATGAGAGTTGTGATGGGAATTTGGTGAAGGCGCTGAAGTTGCGATTTGATGATGGCGCTGAGGTCGGGATTTGATGAAGGCGGTGAGGTCGGGATTTGATCAAGGGTGTGTGTAGTTAATGCGCGTATCATCAGAAGAAGCTGATTTGTTTCACGGAAAGGTGTTCCAAAGTGCATATGCTCTGTATTTGATGGAACTTTTAAAAATTTTGGTTTTAAATTTTGGGCACAACAAGATTTTCCTAGTGTCTGTATTTCTAGAGGAAAATTTTACCCAGTCACCAAAATGTATTGAGTCCTTAGCTTGACTAACAAATTTGAAAGATTTCATACACAACTTTTCACTAATTGTTAACAGTTTTAACTTAGTCAGCTTGTCCTTACAATTAATTCTTCGCATTTTAACATTTCCATTCTTTCTAGCCTTTTTTCCTATTTTAGGATACATAAATGATACAAGAAACTTATTAATCCTTAGTTGCAGATTATTTATCCGGGGGCTGACAATTCCATACTAAATTACAATAGTCAACAATGGTAAGGACATAAGGATTTAAAGGAATACACATTACTTTCTCTGTCAAGAATCTTTTCAAGAAGTAAAGTTTACCTAGTGCACAAGTCATGTTCTTGTCCACAGTCAAAGCGTGATGTTTGAAAGTACAAGTTGAATCAAACCAGATTTAAAATATTTAAATGTTTCAACCATTTCAATGTCCTTATCATAAACTCGCGCCGCGACCCGCTTCCAGCGGGTGAAGGGCGATTGTCGTACTGGCACTGTGCTACGCTAACACCCTAAGTGCAAAATTAAAAATACCAAAAAATTTTCAAAATTAAAAATTATAAAAAATTTTCAAAAAATATTAAAAATTTAAATTTTCAAAAAAAGTTTAAAAAAACTAAAAATTAAAAAATAAATTTTTTTTTAAAAAGTTTAAAAAAAATAAAAAATTTTTTAAAAAGTTTAAAAAAAATAAAATTTTTTTTAAAAAGTTTAAAAAAAATTAAAAATTAAAAAAAATTACAAAAAATTTAAAACAAAAATCAAAAAGAACTCAGCATTTCCCGCAAATCCCTCACCGAAAGCACCGATTTACTCTAAAATGATGGAAGAAATAAGTTCCCTTCGCAGCAGCCGCCACCGCAGTAAAACCAAAATAAACCAAAATGTATTAATATTAAACATAACCTCCATCAAATCCTACCTAACCACCCTCATCAAATTCCATCTCACAACCAATAAATGAAGGCAAAATTTTATGAAATGTTTTTAATTGAAGTGAAGGTTATAATTTGAAGCATAAATTATTGGGCCGCCACGGCCACTACCAACATGGCCAACATTTGCACTGCCACGCCCACCAAATCTTCCACCACGCCCATTTATTCCACCAAATCCTCCACCACGCCCACCTATTCCACCAAATCCACCTCCACGGCCACCTCGAAAACCGCCATAGCCACCGTAGCCACCTCCGCGGTGACGTTGCCACCTGCGGCGTTCCCTCGATGGTAGCCCCCCACGATTATTCCTTGGGGGCATCTCTCCCTCATCTGACAGTATGTAATTTATAAAACGAGTAGGCATTGGCTCCCCCTCAGGCAAACTGCGAAGGTATTCTTGGAAGGTCTAAAAAAATTAAATTTGAAAAAAAGAATTTCATAAAAAACAACAGTAAAAAATTATTCACCATTGGCCCAAAGAAAACCGGTGGGTCCGAAGGCGTGGTTGACCGGGCTAGGCTTGCTAGTAGACGTTCCTCGTCCACATCCATTGTAGTAGACATCTAGAAATTTCCATAATTCTAATTAATTTTTACTATCACAATACTTGTGCTCAATTCTAAAGCACATGTGCTCGGTAATAACATACTAAGATGAAAATTAAATTTTAAAAGCGGTTATCTATAAATATAAATAGCATTACCTGTACCATATACTGAACCATATGCCACACATGTGCTCGGNACAATACTTGTGCTCAATTCTAAAGCACATGTGCTCAGTAATAACCAACTAAGCTGAAAATTAAATTAAAAAAGTGCTTTGGGCGGGCTTGCGGGAATTGATAAAATCCCAATACCCGATAATTATTCATTTTTTTAAAAAAGTACAAAATTTAAATTTCAAAAAAAGTTCAAAAAAACTTCAAAAAAATTTTCAAAAGAAATTTAAAATTTTAAAATAAAAAAAAATTCAAAAAAATTTTCAAAAGAAATTCAAAATTTTAAGATAAAAAAAAATTCAAAAAAATTTTTCAAAAGGAATTCAAAATTTTAAAATCCAAAAAAAATTCAAAAAAAATTTCAAAAGAAATTCAAAATGTTAAGATAAAAAAGAAATTAAAAAAAAATATCAAAAGAAATTCAAAATTTTAAGATAAAAAAAAATTCAAAAAACTTTTTCAAAAGGAATTCAAAATTTTAAAATCCAAAAAAATTAAAAAACAATTTAAAAGATCTTTCCAAAAAAAAATCAAAATTTTAAAATCAAAAAAATGTCAGTCGCAATCCGACTGACGACGGATTGCGACTGACGACGGATTGCGATTGACGAACGGACACGAAAATTAATTACAAATTATAATTATAATTTTAATATTAAAAAAAGAACTTACCTTTGACTGACGACGGATTGCAACTGACGACGGATTGCAACTGACGACGGATTGCGACTGACGACGGAGTGCGACTGACGACGGATTGCGACTGACCACGGATTGCGACTGACAACGGATTGCGACTGACGACGGATTGCGACTGACAACGGATTGCGACTGACGACGGATTGCGACTAACGACGGATTGCGACTGACGACGGATTGCGACTGACGACGGATTGCGACTGACGACGGATTGCGACTAAGGAACGGACACGAAAATGAATTACAAATTATAATTTTAATTAACCCCTTCGCTCCCGACTACGTGAATGTCACGTATGGGATGAATGACCTCCACAGCCCGACTACGTGAATGCGACGTAGTTTACGAACTTGCGCCGTCGCCCGACTACGTGACTGTGACGTATGGGGTGAACGACCTCCACAGCCCGACTACGTGAATGCGACGTAGTTCGCGAACATGCGCCGTCGCCCGACTACGTGACACTCACGTATTTCCTTTCGGTTTGCATCTAATTTTCTCTTCATACATTAACTTGGAATCATCATAACTTAAATTAATTCCTGGCAAAATTACGAATTGTGGTTGGTGTAAATACAAGTGTAGTGACTCAACTCGACGGTGGCTATTTGTGATTCCGGATTTGTGCATTTCGCTAACAATTGAAAACCAAAGGGATAACAACTTGCAAATTGAGGTAAAGATTTTATCAAAGTCACTGGACAATTTTTTTACATTTTATGTGTTCGGTGGGGTTTAATGCATTAATATTATTTGTTTAATGCCAGGGATTTCGTGCATGATTCATCCTACGCCATAAATTTGAATTTAAAATGGAAGATAGCCAAACTAATTCTGGTAAGCCAAATTTTAAAAATTAGAAAAGTGCTCATAAACTTTTTTGGCGAATCTGAACTTATTTACAAATTGTGTAGTGGAATACACATTGGGAGAAGATTCCTCCATCGAAGAAGAATCCGACTCGGATGATGGAGAGGAAACTGCAGAAGTGCGCTTACCAATCCCTGACCTAGACTTCCAATATTGGGTAAAAGAAGACTCGTCCGCGTCATTTGTGGCCCCAACAACGGAGTTTGAAGACGCCAAGCCACGATTCAACGATCATGATCCGAAAATTGACCATACCAGTACCCCTCTGCAAATTTTGAAGAATTTTATCACCATGGGCATTCTGAACGATATTGTTGAACAGACAAATCGATATGCGGCCGAGATAAAAACTCAAAAACCAAAGGCGCTTCCAAATTGGACTGATGCTTCTGATGATGAATTGTGGCTTTTTTTAGGATTACAAGTCTTGACTGGACTTAACAAGAAGCCTTCCTATAGGGATTACTGGACAAAAGACGAATTATTGGTGTCTCCAGTATTTTCAAGATCTATGAGCCGTAATCGATTTGAAAGCATCCTCAGAAGCTTCCACCTCACCGACAACAGCTCTCCACCAGATTTGAAAGATCGCCATGGAAAACTTTGGAAATTGGGAACATTTCTTCCACGCCTAATTCAAAATTTTGAAGATGCAATCAATGTTGGGGAATATCTCAGTCTGGATGAAAGTTTGTTACAGTTCAAAGGACGTCTAAGCTTCAAGCAGTATAACCCACTCAAACGATCCAGATTTGGCATTAAATATTTTGCTTTGGTTGATTGTGAAACCAAATATCTGGTCAAATTGCAAATCTATCTCGGCAAAGCAAATAATCATGACACTGCAGCGATAAAAGATTTTGGACTTGGTGGGACCACGGTTTTAGAACATATGAATCACTAAGGAAATCCGTTAAGTGGTATAAAAAACTGGCGTTTCATCTGATTGATTTAGCTGTCTACAATAGCCATATTGTCTTCAATTACTACAATCCAGAGAAAATAGCCTACAAGGAATTCCTGAAGAAACTCATACGAGAAATATTGGACCGTCACAACGTACCACGTAAACTGGTCGGGAGGCCACCCAGGCTTCTTCAACCTAACTTGACTACTCACTGGCCAATCAAAGTTTTGAAAGAAAACAGGAAGCCAAACAATTCCGATTGCACCAACTGCAGAATTAATGGCAAGCGGAAGGCAACGCCATTTGCATGCGATTCTTGTGAAAAACGACTGTGTATTGATGGGGCAGATTCTTGCTTTAAAATATTCCATGCCAGAGTAAGCAATCCCTGCTTTTCTTTAATTTTAATAAAACCACACTAAATTTTACTTTTTATTCTACAGATGAAGTTAAATTGCACATCTGGAAATCTCACGCCTGGTGCTCACCAACAGCAGCCGTCATCATTGCACTCAACAGATCTGGAGTCTCAACTCCTTGATGTCTAATTTTCATTTATATTATATGCTATTTAAATGATCAATTCAAACTTACTGCTTTCTTTTAAAAGTTCTTTGTTCCTGTTGGGCAAATTGTGATTATAATCAGCTTTATAAAACACTAAAAATATTTTCTTGCTCCATTAAAACATGTAGCTTGTTATTATGTTGTGAAACCGAATTTTAATTCCAGTACATAATTTAATTTTGTTGCAAAAAAAACTTCGGCTGGGGTAGGATGTTAACGAAATCAATACCGGCGAATTTGTGTACTTAGTGACCAAATACTCAGACCTTGGCAACAAATTAGGTTTATTTATATGGGCTATTTTTGTTGTTGTTTACATTTATAGTTGGGAGCGAAGGGGTTAAAACAAATTTCTATTTCAATCAATCAATCAATCAAATAGGGTTTTATTGTGTTTCACAAGCTGTCGCCCACAACACAAGCACGAATTAAACAACGTAACATAACAACATTATTAGCACACGTTCATTGCACTACTCATTCATGCAGAACGCCCTGACTCGCAAGGCGGATAGTGTGTAACAATAAATGTCATTTAGCTTATGTATGTCACATGTATCGAACAATTGTACAAAGTTATCTCTAGTTGTTAGTTGAATATCATATTTGACCAGGAAATGATTCTAAGGCGGATAGTGTGTAACAATAAATGTCATTTAGCTTATGTATGTCACATGTATCGAACAATTGTACAAAGTTATCTCTAGTTGTTAGTTGAATATCGTATTTGACCAGGAAATGATTCCGAAGGTATTGCGTTATCGTAACATCTCGAGAAAAAATGGAATAAGTCATCTGGTTCATACAAATTGCAAATCGAACATACAGATTCGTGGTCAAAACTATACCGAAAGCCGCTCGTAACTAAACTTACCCTTACGGATCCCATGTTTCTCAACTGTGCCAAAATACGTAGCTTGTCGACGGAGATCTAAACTCGCATGTTTGTGTGTTGTTGCTAATCTGAACCCACTAAACTTATTTTGGTGGTTGATATCTTAATATTCCTTAGGTCAAGCTAGGACTTGACCTTACATTTCGTCTGTGCGCTATCACGAAGGTGCGTTTGGTAAGAGGACTGGAAAAGCCGCTAGAGCATGTATGTTAGACGGCGCGGTTTTATAATTATAATTTGTTTTTAGCGTAACTGAATTTATATTTATTATGCGCATAAGCTGGCTGCTTGCAATTAACAAAGAATAGCCATTTGCAGAATCTAAAAGTTAAATATCACTTTAATTGACTGATTTTCAGATTGAGCTTGAAGACAATGGAGCAATGAACATTACTTTTGGATGGAATATTACAATCAGTCACAAACACGCGGGTGACATGTTCATCATTTGTGGAATTCTTTATGCTGTCGACAGTGTTCAGGACAGATACACAAAAATTCGGTACATAAACTTGCAATGTGATAAATTGTAGTTAATGTAACTTACATAAGCAAACATGTTGATTTGTTTTCAGAATGGCGCTTGACCTGTACAAGCATCAACTGATTCGAGTTGAGCTCCCATTTGATAATCCCTTCTTAAAAACTATAATGATTTCCTACAATCCCAGAACAAAGGAGCTGTTTACATGGGATGGAGGCAATCAGCTGATTTACCCTGTCAAACATGCAGCGGCTGGTGGAGGATCGGAATTTCCTCGAGGATCCAGAAATGATCGTCCATTTTCCCAGAGTCCAGCCCAAGCCGAAGAATTCTCGAATCGTAGATTAGCAAGGAACTCTCGTACTTGAAATTAAAGTGTGAGGATTGTAAATTTGAAAAATGCAAAACAAAACTTTTTCATGTACGTGTGTCATGACTTTGATTTTGAGGTTTTAGATGTCACGTCAAGAAATAAAGCCAAACTATCGTTGTATAATCTGAGTTAAGGGTTTTGAAAGCAAATAATTTGATGTACCTCCGAATCCAAACCTTCGACATGGACACTTTACTTTGAGTTGAAAGTTTACAACTTAGAAATTTTAGTTGGAAGTGCTAAATTGCTAATATATGAGCGATCTAAGCTTCTGGTCTTAATTATGGAGAAAACAATTTATATTGGTGGTAGATTTGCATTTAATTCGGGTTTGGGGATTGTTGAGCAGACGGAATGCGTGTCCTACGCCACCTGTGGTGCCAAAGTTGATTGCACTTGTAACAGTAAACATTATGAAAGATTGGTAGAAAAACCTTGCCCCAGCGAGAAATGCACCAAAAATGCGGAATGCTCAGAAGCTGGTATCAAGGTATGTGAAGACAAGAATAGGACGAATTCGACCAAACCAAAGACCGTCGATGTGGAAGAAAGAAAGATTTTGGGCTAGCTTGTTATTTAAATGTAGAATGCAAAGAAGTGATGTTTTCCTAACTTGTGTAAAAGACGTTTGTTATTGAGATCCGAATGACTCCAGGTGTGAACGAACAACTTACAGTATTGAAGAAGAATATTCTGGAACAATTTTCTGCTACCGAAATATAATTGTGCTAGCAAAATAAATTATAATTGTGTGGCGAACTCTCAGACCTCAACTCCTACACAAAATTAAATCTGGGGTTTCCAAGTGCAAACCTTAATTCAACAGTAGATCAAGTGGTGTTTGTGCACATGGACATGGAAGACCATATGACCGCGTGCTAACCTGCAACGATTCCTTGGTATGCTCCGATGGAAAATACGAATGACATAACCCTCACACAAAAAAAACTAAAAACTATGACGGCTCCACACAGATATGCCTAGGCAAGTAAGTACATACCGGGATTCTGACTGCGCACGCAAGCATTCTAGTGTGCACTCACTCTGCCAATGCATTGACAGAGATGGCGCCAGACTTGTAGAGAACGAAGGCACTTGCGAGCGATTTGGCACATGGGTCTTCTGTCTTCATGCAACTAATTACAGATCAAGATCCACAAAAAACCCTGCTGGTTGTGATAATCTGGCTAGACATGACGAAATAAAATATGCTAATGTCCAGAAGTTTCTGTGATCTATCCGGCGAAGAAGAGGCAATGCAGAATGCAGCTTGCCAGTTGGATCTAAACGCAGCGCTGAGAAATGTGCATCAAACGTAATTTGCCCTCGAAAGTCGGATATTTTTGTCAAGTGTGGTCTTTCCGGGATTTGTACTTGCTCGGAAGGATACACAGAAACTGGAAATAGGACATGTGAAGCCAAAATTGCAAAGGAAAAAAATGTTGATCCACTTAAATGCTAATAAATAATTGATAGTAATACTTATTAGTTGAATAATATTATTTAAATTGCTCCATGAGAAAATCAGGTGCATCGCTTGTTAATAACGTGGATGAAGTATTAAATTCCTAACCATTGGTAATTTCAAGATTTGTAGAGATTATGCTATTCTCAATACAACGCTGGAGATACAACTGTTCTGTGAGCATTAAGTCTGTGTGGACAAATCTGAATTTGAAAGTTATGTTTTGAATATCAAACCGGATACCTTGACCCTGCCTAAGTACTATTTGCTTAACTTGAAAATAACATTATCTAGCATGCACATGAACCAGTGCACTGCTCGCATCCTTGTATGTTAAGAGATAATTCTTTGTTTAACAGTAACAGTCGCGGCATACCATAGTAGCATTGGCCTATGAGCCTGACTGAACCCGGATGTCTATTTCCTCTGTTTTTCTACTCCAATCTCTAAAAGTTACACATCAAGGACAACTACAAGGATTCAACTCGATATTTATTGTCCAGACAAATTAAGTAGGCTTCCTAATGTTCGTTCGTCTGTCTATTCTTGTAATATGGTGATCTTTAACTCTGTGCTTATGGGAAGCGAATAAGGAGTAATTTTTATCCCAGGACCAGATTAAAGAAACACTGATTAAG
>JAAXYW010004049.1:0-10082 GCA_036851895.1 Orthonychiurus folsomi | reverse complement strand
TGCAAAATACGGGAACCCAAAAATAGAAACTGGGAATTAGATTGCGTGGGTGGATGCATGGAAAAAGTCAAGGCACAGGATATCCTTTACTTACAGACTACATGCATTGGGTATGGAATTCCTGGCCTATTCCATGTATAGAATGAACTACGCCTGTAATACGGGTTGGGTTGTACACGCACTTTCATCTCCCAGCCGTACGTACGAACGTACGTATTTTCATTTCCCCGAAAATTCCGCCCTCCAAATTCCTGACAGGGGTCCTGAGAGTGACCCATCCCAGGGAAAATAGGCACCCCTGGCAACGGAATTGCGACCAACCAAGACTCAACGTCGACGTCGCCCCTAGGAGACTTTTTTTGCTGCTGGGATTAAGCCGTTCCCTTCCCAGGCCTTATTGCTTCCGGGGGTTGCCTCCGAATGAACAGTAAATTGAAAGCAGGAAAGGAAATCAAAGGCTCCAAGGGAATTACATACAAGGAGAGGAACTCCGACCACCCGCCCATAAATTTATGGAGTAGTGGACGAACGGATGGGTTTTTATTGGGATTTGACCCACCCGTCTTGCCCGTGGGTGCTAAAAGGGGAGACACGAGATATGGAGTCAAATTGATTCATGGGAGCAATTACAACTTGAGACGAATGACTTGTTTCACACAAGATATCTTATAAAATGAACAGTTCAAAATGAGAAGTTGGATTTGTTATAACATTGTAGGATTTTTCGACTTTTTTTTGCCTGCATCTAGAATGGTGAATTTGTCTTTGTCGACCGGTTATGGATTGAAATCACATCGAGGAAATTAGAGATTTGAGAAATTCCATTCATTCGCCTTTCTTCCTGATCCCTTGTCTTTTACTGGTGGTTCGGTTACAGTTACAGTATTCCTTTATGCTGTAAAAATCTATACAGAAGAATTTTCACTATTTTCCTTCCTCCCTTCATTGAATTGCTCACTTATGATGACGCAAATATTTACTGGCTAAGAATATTGCAACCATTTACTCCCAAACAAAACATTTTAAAATCGTGTTTCCAAGCATTGAAACTGTCCGAGGATTAAACTACATACATAGTTTCTTCGGACCATAGCTGAAATTTGACCATACTTGAACTAAACATTACCTTTATGTGCCATTGTGACGGATTGTTCATCCTTATGGGAGTTCATATGAATGAATTATTCCGTCAAGCCGTCTCTCATGGGACGGGGTCTGTTGGACTGGAGAAGACAAATGTGAATTGCACAGCCCTAGCAAAACCCACGAATGAATTCTCGTCGCCGTCGCACGCCAAGTTTGTCCTGTCCTATTTGGCTAGAGTGGTGGTGGTACATTTGAAGAGTTGGTCTCGGTTTCCTCGTCTGGCCAGTAATAATAAAGCCTTCCCTAGGACACTCATCCCTATTACTTTTTTTTGCCGGGCTCACAAATGAAGAAGGGCTTTTTGTAGGTGCGGCCGAAGGGCAGTCTTGTGTAAATAATAGGACCCGAGTTTACTTTGACCCCAAAGTGTGAGGAAGGAAACCCGCACGGCTGGAAACTCACAAAGGGCGGACAACGAATTCGCTTGGACAAATGTACGTTGTATGAAATAGAGATGCCGCTGAGGTGGATCGATCCTTCATCTAAAGCGTTATCTGAAGTCCACTCGAGTTTACTTTGCTCATGCTTAGCCACTAGCCACGACATGAGGACTTTGGATGGGTCCGAGAAACTTGGAAGAGCAATCAAAAAGGAGGATAAATGAGATGAAGGGCCAGGGGCGTGGCGTCGCATGTCATTATTAAGGCATGGCTGATGTACATACGAAGATTTTGACAGCTACGGGTGTATGTGGATTAGTAAATGTGGATATTGTGTGTACAATGTATAATGCACAATTTTACAAGGAAAGTGGGTGTTAAAATGAATAGATATCGTACAAATATAGGTGGTAGAGGGCGGATGAGCCGCCTTACTACAGGTTTTAATTCCTTTTTTGTATTTTCTCACCCCCTTTTTTCTAGATGTTCGTGCGACTTTTTGTGGATGAGAATTTGGACCGTATGGTTCCGATTTCCAAACAGCCGAAGGAGAAAATCCAAGCCATTATCGACTCCTGCACTCGCCAATTTCCAGAGTTTGCTGAGCGGGCTCGTAAACGGATCCGAACTTATCTCAAGTCCTGCCGAAGAAACAAACGCTCCCGAGACTCAACTTGGGAGTCGGTAAGTTTTTTTTCTTTTTTTTCTCTTCCATGATTTTGCCTTTCCCGGTTGGTTAGGGGCCGGGCCTTTAGACATGGCATGGGACGTTAACGTATGTACAATACTCATTTTCCCTCATACACATACATACATTCACATGTTTCACGTCTTGTGTACCTCGATCGCCGGACGTTGAGTCATAATCTCAAGGAAACAGCACAACTCAGGTCTCTGAGCACTGAACAACTCACTTTTTTTTTCCAAGATATCGCACCCCTCACGTTTGTAGTGTAGGCTGGGGTCAGGTTCGGGTGGTCGCTAGTCTGAGCGGGCTCGTAAACGGATCCGAACTTATCTCAAGTCCTGCCGAAGAAACAAACGCTCCCGAGACTCAACTTGGGAGTCGGTAAGTTTTTTTTCTTTCTTTTTCTCTTCCATGATTTTGCCTTTCCCGGTTGGTTTTTAAGGGGCCGGGCGTTAGACATGGCATGGGACGTTAACGTATGTACAATACTCATTTTCCCTCATACACATACATACATGCACATGTTTCACGTCTTGTGTACCTCGCTCGCCGGACGTTGAGTCATAATCTCAAGGAAACAGCACAACTCAGGTCTCTGAGCACTGAACAACTCACTTCTCTTTTTTTCCAAGATATCGCACCCCTCACGTTTGTAGTGTAGGCTGGGGTCAGGTTCGGGTGGTCGCTAGACATTCGTGTAAGGAGAGATTCGCGTCGCATAGATGTGACCAGGGACTTGGACAACTCGGAGGAGGAGGACGAGCTCCATCTCCAATATCACATTGTGCCCCCCTGTGTACTACATAATTTACTTTCCTGATGTACGTAACAACGCGAATGTACAATACGCGCGTGTAGGCAAGGCACACGTTGTACATGTGCCATGTCATACGGCCTTTCCCTGTGCTTTCACCTTTTTGGATGGTGTAGTGTAACCCTACTCCTCTAGTTTTCACATCCTTCGCCCTTCCAAGAACTTGGTCTCAAGTTTTTAGTCAGGTTGAGTCTAGAGAACTAGGAAATTATTGGCTTGACTTTTTTTGTCCTTGTGTTGGATGTGTAAGGCGGGTATGCCAACGTAATAAAGATTTCAGTGAGTGAAAATGTGAATTTGACTCTGCTGTTAATTGAAAAAGCGCGTTTTGGCGAAGGCACATGTATTCTACAAATCGATTGGTTTTAGAGTCCTAACTGACTTGTATTTCAGAATTTTAGTGAATTTACTGAAATGTACAATTCAAGCGGAAGGCATGAAGTGGAAAGCATATTTCGTTTCAACCCCTTGCTTATGTGATACCCTGCTATTTGAAGCATTCATTAAAAGTAGATGATAAATACACAGAAGGGCATGGAAAATGGATTTAAGTGATTCATTAATCAACCCAGTCAATTATGGGGTCTCATTTTGACAAGTGCCAAGGGAATTGAGAACATGTAATGCCATGCTGAGCATTATAAAAATTATTTCCAGTTGGTGTGAAACCCGTTGTAGAGTAAATTGCGAAGATCTGAACGACAGGCGAAACCAATAATCCGACTACGTGGGACATAAAGGAATTGGGTTAATCCACCTGATTTGTCGGAAATGCATTATGTACACAAAAAGTTGTGTATCAAAACAAAGAAAGTTGGGCTCCGCGTCCGTAGGTTATGGCCAATGTAAATAAAACACCTCTCCATTTTGTAAACAGGGCGAAGGATTGGATTTATGGTGACATAATATCTGTGTTACGTCGGGATTCAAAGGAATTCTACCACACCACATGCTGAGCATTGTTATAGTCACCTATTAAACATAACTACGAAAGACCCCCTCATTCCTTCCATATGCTGAGCGCGGCATGCGGCATGGCATGTCTTGGAATCCTCATCTTTGGGCCTTCCCTGACCAAGAACAAAGGAGAAAAGCTTTAGCTTCTCTCTCAACTTTATTGAATCAAAGTTTGCCCTCGAGTCACACTTGAGATTATCACTCCCTCCCATCTCTCCTCTTGTTATTTTGAAAAGGGAAACTCCCTTCCTGTTTTTGAGGATGACTCCCGATACAAAAGGATAAAAGTACAATAAACCACGGCACACTTTCACAATTTCTGGATGGCATGGGGTATATGGCTTGGGAAACATCTTCCTTTCCTTTTCCCCCTTCACCCATTACTTTTATATGAATGCCTGATTTACCACAAACTGGATCAAATCTGTTCCGCACTTCCACACTTAGCCATTCCTTTCCTTTCCTTGCGGCGATGGGATACGCCGTGCGTATGGCGGGAATGACTTACTCCAGGACTCCCCCTTTTCTTTTCAAAAAAAATTCTATTGGATATTCCATCTCCCCCTTTCCCTTTACAAGCCCTGTACTTTTCCCCTTTGGAAATATTCTAATTCGAGGGAAAGGGGAAATCCGACTAAATTAAATTTTCCCCCAACATAATGCGTTCGTATATGTTAATCTTTGCGCGACACGACCGGCAATGGCTTTTTGCGTGAGAGAGAAGGCGTAGGGTGAATTTGTGAATGGAATTTTAATACCCATAAATGACAGTGGATTAAATTGTGTGGAAAGGGATGGGTTAGGGTTGGGGTACGGGATTTTTAAATTCTAATTAACCTTCGATTTGTCCCAATGGATGAGGCAAGAGGGCGAAAACAAATAGCTCATTCTGCTCCGCATAATTATAGCTTGTCGTTTGACGCCGTTCATACGTTGTGCGTATACCCACCTGTTGCATCCGACTGACTGTGTACATAATCTAAGCCTGTAATGGCGCGGTACACTATGGCATGGTAGTGCTCTCTAAATTTGCATTTCATTGGAAATTTAAATTTGCATTTTGCATTAGAGTTGCTTTGACATTAGGATCCCGGATTTTTCACACTTTAGAGCCTCGTGTCGTGACACGACAGTTTATCGCGGTCATTTTTATCGCCGCGATAACACACCGCGAGATCGACAAAGTTGCTTTTTACACAGGAAACTTATCGCTGCCACTTTTATCGTGGTTGTTGACTTAGCGCTGTGCTGCTTAGTAAGCAGTAAGTAGGTATGCTTTTAATCTACATTTATATCTGACCGAGATTATTTATTTTTAAGTTTTGCATCTGTCTGGACGGAGTACTATTCGTTTTACTTAGTTGTTCTTTCGTGCACATCATGGCTCTTCAATTTACAAAATCAGAGAGAGGGAAACCCATGCTTGTATACAATGGGTTTAGATTTGTGAAGGAAAAAGCTGGTGCTGGTTTGAAAATCATTTGGAAGTGTTCTAAATGGAACCCAAGTCACACTGATAAGTGTTTGGGACGTTGTCACACCATCGGACAAAATGTCACATGGCACTCGGATAATCATAACCACAATCCTGACCCACCGTCTTTGATCAAAAGCAAAGTGATTTCAAAAATCAAAGTAAATGCAGTGAAAGCAGGTAGTGCCACAATAGCAGCTCATGTCATCGCCACAGAGTGTGAAGGGATTCCGCTGCATGTAATATATTTTATTACACTGACACAATTTCAACCTTAAAGAGGAGTTGGTTATATACAGCAAAAATGAAACAAACATTTCTTATAGTTTTTTTTTGCAATTTTGCTGTTTCTTCCCCGCGAAAAGTTTGCCCGCGATCATGGGGTCTGTCTAGGGCAAACTTCAGAGTTTATCGCCAAGCCCCGTGCCAACAATTTGCTACAAAAAATGCATGGTCTATTTGAAAATGAATATAATGGCGGATGTGTGCTTAACTGTTGATGACACTCATAACTCTGAAGAAGTGACAGAAATGTATGATGAAGGGGGTACAATCATCACCTCCAGGCCCCACGTTTAGCGAAGTAATGACTTTGTGGGATTGCGGGCTTGGGCCACGCCACGTGGGCGTAAATATAAATACGAGGGCCGCGGAAAATTTCGTATTGACAGTGTTATGAGCAGTTAATATTTGGGTGAGGGAAACATGACAGTCGATGAGGTGAAAGGAGCCCAACGCCCTCACCCACCTTAAAAATTCACCTTTTTTTAGATTGAAGTGTCGTAATAAAATTACACCTGCGCACCCCCTACCCTCGAATGCAAAGGAATTTCAACCCGATCCTCCTTCACAAAAAGTCCATCAACTATTCATAAAGCTCAAACTTGAAATGTCGTTATGAGCTATCAGCTTCAACCATGCCGTTGCGTTACCAGCCCGGCCCAATTTTGGTTGCATGCACTTTTTTTTCATTCTTGGGAACCCAAAGTGAATGACTCCTTTCCCATTTACTTCCCGCACTTTTCCTTTAGCAGAAATGGGTTCCCCAGTTGGCGTGCTCATTTTTACTCGGCACTTTAAATCACGTCAACGTCACTAAATTCAGTTCCCTCCTTCAAATCCCAAGCGAACCATCATAACGGGGATGCATGCTACCCGGGCTTAACGCCGAAACCATTCATTCATAATCCATGCCTTCAGTTCAGTTCAGCTTCTCGAAAGTTTTATTTCTGAGTTTTGTGTGTGGGGTTTGAGGTAGGTTAGGGATCAGGAAACGATTCAATTTATTCAGGCCGCGTACGTCTGTATTTTCCATTCATCGCTTCGCAGTTTCAAAGATGAGACGAGGCGGTACGTTAAAAGGCCCTTGCCGTTTGAGTTGATGCTAAGAGATGAGGTAAAACTAAAAGAGGCAAAGCAAATATGAATAAAAGCCGCTCTCTCATCCTATTTCCAAAGATCATCCACACTATGTATGTGTGTACTGTATACTGTTCTGAACTTGGATTCCTTAGTCGCATCTTTGAATACCGGAAGTTTCTCCCGTACGTTATGTACTCCTTAAACCAAAAATCCTTAAGAAATGTTTTTTTGTGTTTCTTCCAGTCACGCCCGACCCCGGCTCACTTGACGTCAGTTCAAGCGGAACAGATCCTGGCCCAAGCCTGTGAAAATGAGAGTCAAAATGCGAAAAGAATGCGAATGGGACTGGAGCCGGTGGGTCAACCCCTACCATTGTCAGCCATAAGTGTATGTTCAATACAATGTAGTAGTTTTACAACAAGACGTTGAGAAAAATGGAATGTAAATTCATTTGATTCCAAATTTTATAGAATGGACGAGGATTGGGTGACGGATTGGGATTGGGACTTGGACACCGAGACGGGGATCGAGATCATGGCTCCATTTCCAGCTCCACTGCCAGCCCAGAAAAATTGAGTAAATTAACCCCATCTACAGCATCAGCGGCGGCAGCGGCTCCTTCAGTGTCATCAATTTCGACGGTAGCCGCCATTGCAGCGGCGGTTTCCTTATCTTCAACTACTCCATCCCTCCTCTCAGGCCCCCTCTCTGGAGGTGGGTTGAGTGACTCGAGTCAAAATCATTGCAGTCGATCCCCGATTCTGGAAAATCCGTCCGCTGGTCAAAAATCCACTTCCAATTCGGAGAAAAACCATTTGCTGGACTACAGGTATGTGATTTTTTAGCGGCTACTCGCACGGGCCCTAAAATCAAACACATGTTTTATGTATTATTTCTATTCCCATCCTTTGTGGAACGTCATCATTAATAATTGACTGATTGACAGTAGTCGGGCTTTGAACGGGAACGGAGTGTCCAGTATGTCAATGTATCGACCAAACTTTTGCCAGGCATTCAGTCGCCCAGCACCTTTCCCTGGAATTTTTGCACCGCCATCTCAAACAACCACGAATCCTGGACTTGGAAGCATCGGCTGTGGAACATTTCCTTTGGTACACTCTGGATCCCCAATGCCAATTGCTACGAATGGTAAGGGAAAAGAAAACTCTGTTTTAGAAATGACTTTCTGCTCCGACCCCGCCATCGCCACATGCTAAAAGCTGGTTGTGGTCTTTTACCCTTCCATCCGCCCACGTGTCTTTGACAGCCTTGACTTTGACTGTGACTGTGACTTCCAGAATTTAAGTTGAAACGGAAAGCCCTAAACACGGCTAGATCTGACTTTCACCTCCAACTTTGTGGCTGTGGTGTTTTTCCTTTGAACGGGTAACGGTGTGAACTTGCCAAAAGCCAAGCAGCAAGACTCGCACAGGCAGCGATTGTAAAATCTCCGTCTTAGTATTTTGGTTTTTCTTTGCGATATGCTTTTTATGTGGAATAAACAATGTGGATTCCCCTTGCATATGTAGTGCAATGACGTTAAATAGCAATAATTATGTACTTAAGATGGATTTAGCTGCTTTTTATGACATTTGGGGAAAGTGGAGTTGCCGCCTGTGAACAGAGTCCCCTATTATATGGCTTGGGTTCGAGGAGAAGTAATATAAAGCTAAATAGACGTCGTAGAATGGAATCATAAGATGTAAGCTAAGTAACTTTATCCCATTGAATGGAGTAGTAACTTTCTAAAGAGTGGCAACTACCATTGGGGTTTTAGTGGGGCCATGATCTTCACAAAAGGAAGCAGCAGTTCGGGATTGAGGTGGATCTAACCGACCGACCGACCCTGACTCCCAAATCCCATAACTTTCTCTACCTCCTTTCAGCCCTAACTCTGTTTTAACGGATTAGGAGTTACTAAGTTATGGCGTAAGCATGAAAGACATTGAATTAACAGATTTGATTTCTTTTGTTTCAATTACTAGGAGACGTCGGACCCACGGATTTGAGTATGAAATCAAAACCACTGATGACTCACACATTGAACGGCACGGAAATGGCAACAGTTCGCCAACTTATTACAGGCTACAGGGAATCGGCTGCTTTCCTCCTTCGCTCTGCGGATGAGTTGGAACAGCTCTTGATACAACAGCAGTAGTCGGAAGAAGCACGAAAGGGGGAAATGGGACCTTTACCCAAGGATTTACAGTCTTTCTTGAATTATGGACAAATGAATGGGGGAGATTGAATTGATCTGAGTCTGACGTGGACCATTGTGCCCAGTCACAAAGGAACAGGATTTACAGTAAAGGCAGCTTTGACATCTTCTGACTTCTTGTAATCCTTAAGGAAGTAGAGGATCAATTGTCCAAAGTTCTTGTACTCGTTTTTAATATTTGTATGCTGTGTAATCTTTTGATTGTGTATTTAGTTTAAATGGGGGTGTGATTTTAACAATTACTAATGTCGATTTAATTATATCGATGTTTTTAAAGTACAAATAGATTGATCAGAAAAATTATGTTCAAAGAATTATAACTATGTATTAATACGCTAGGAGTTGAGTCAGTGTAAATACATCCGGGTCAGCGCCTGACCTTCATCTTACTAGACTAACATTTTACTTCAGAATTGAACAATTACTATCGTACAGTATCCTACTTTTAGAGAGTATCTAACTTGCGAGTTTAATGTTTGTATTAGTAATGAGCGTGACAATACTGTAATGTTCAAAATTTCAACTTTGGTTATTGCTATGGATTTCACTTTTATAACTAGATTACTTGAGTGCTAGATTCCGTAGTACTATTTTACATTATTTTTGAATTTAAAAGTCTGTGCTATTAGACTATTTATCACGACTTTAACTTTGTTCTAATTCAAGCCTCGCACACTATAACATTATTGGCTGTTGATCATTGTAACTACTATTGTTAAGGAATTCTTTCCAATGAGGAAATTAATTAGTGCAATGAGGAAACTAAAGCCAAAGATATACAAACAAATTGCTAGTTTGATCGCGTCTCATTGAAATGTGAATTCTTAAGTAGTCAAATTGTAATTAAACTACATGCTAAAGGGCCAACGATAAAGGCAAAACATTTTGCCGAGCACGGAAACTCTAACCTTACTAACAAACTTACGAGGGATGTACCCAGGTTGTAACCTCCCGATTTGGCTGAAATTTTGTCCACATGTTACTTCTATATAGAAACAATGTTTCACAAAGTGTCCGTTCTCACTACTCAAATTTCGAGTTTA
>JAAXYW010004048.1:0-10082 GCA_036851895.1 Orthonychiurus folsomi | reverse complement strand
CACCCAAGTTTCACTTCCAAATTATGAACTGGGGAGGACAATGGATTTGAACAAACTGCCATCATCGAGTATTTAAAAGTCCAAGTCCTACAAATCGTAACCTAACGTAACGTACAAAAAGTAAATGTGAAAACTTTCTCTCCATTGAAAGGAATGCACACTGCGGCGCATCCGTCCATTCCATTCTGAAGTACGCCTATGTCGTTGTCATCATATATTTAAAATTCGAAACTTATGCTGTAATTATCTCATAATACCGATGCATGGAGTCAAGTGTCTGTCTGTGTCTGTCTGTCTACTCCACCCTTCCCTTCAATATTCATTTAGTTTCACAACCTACTCAAAAATTCAAGACGTTGGACTTCCTGAACTCAAACTAAACTTAATAATCAATGCAGGGGCTTTACCTGTCATAGCCAGTAAAAAGGAAAAGTGTGACAAAATCAAAATTGACCCTTCACCAATTCCTTAAAATCAATTAGTGTGCCTTTCTCAATGGCGTAACCGCACATACGGAATTAGAAATCCATTTGACCCTTTGGTACTAATTTATATTTGTAACGTAGCGCGCGCAAGCGCAATGGAAACGTTTTGTTAATTATAAATGACCTAGATGGCGCCCATGTATATACAAAATTATATTTGAATAATTTATTCCATATCAAAGGGTCATGCCTCATGTCATGTAAATTTACATTGTCCATCCGTACTTTGTAATAACGTCATAAGCACACGTACAGCACTTGCTACAACACAAATTCGTGTGAGATCATAAATTCTTCGTATCAATAAAGTTTTAAGTGCCAGGGTAAAGTTTGGATATGATCTCAATTTCAATCCATGCATGTAATGCATTTCTTAGTGCATGCATTTGAATGCATAAGGATTAATCCAACCATATAATTTCAACAGCCAATCCGACGATTATTTAGGCCACAAGTAATGTGTCATCATTAAAATACCGCGCGTCCTGGCTTTTTCTCTTTATACGTAGTAAAACCGGATGACCTTCATGAGGTCAACATGGTCCTGGCCAAGTTAAATTATTCACTGCTCTGGGGGATCCATTCCTTTGTTGTCGCAGTCGCCTTCCTTCATCAATTATTTTCCAAATGTACAGTGCGTGTAAGATATTTCCTTACAAGTTCAGCGACTTTTGCAAAACATTTTGCAAATAGACAGAATGGGACGGGTTGGCATTTTGGCATGGATGAAATCCGGTAATGTATTGGCAGTCAAAAGAATAAATTTGCAGGCGCCGAATAAGACAGGTTTTTTGGGAGGACTAAAATGTGCAAATTAGATGTCAATTAAACAAGATGCATGCTCATGTAGTCAATTGGACAACAATGCCAAAAAATGCTAATGATTATAACCATGTCACGTTCAAGAATGGTAAGGTTATCTTCATTTGGGGCTGACAATTCTAAAGGAATTGTTTTGAGACACGTCAAATGGTAATAGAATTTTGAATTTGGCAAAAAGTTTGACATTTTGACCTGACCCAACTACCAAAAATTCCATTAGCGTTATTTGTTCGACTTTAACTGCCAATTGAAATTAAAAATTGATTTATTAATGCATCACAGCACTACGAATCAAATTTGGTATCAAAAAACTACGCGGTTAAGTTCAAATAACATCCAAAGCCCCCACTTTCACCTTGAAATCAATTATTCATAAATTTACTTTTGCCAAACTTTGGCACGCAGAATGTCACAAAATTTCCATCTATTACTTTATCCGCAGTTGAAAGACTTTATCTACTAACCGGCCTACATTCCCAGCAAAATATCCCTATGCCCCATGCGCATTTTCCCTCCATGTCATATCAATCAAACAAAATAATTCATCAACTTAAACTTCAAAACTTAACTTAATATTATTTCCTTACCAACATGACATGACATCCATAGAGGAACCTACACCTAACCTCCACATCCCTTCATGTCTCATAACATTACCAAAAATTTATATAAAAATTGGATACGACAAGTTATCACATTTGGTCAAAAAAAAACTTTTTATCAACTTTCCGCACTAAATTCTTGGACTTGCGCATTACATCATTTCTACAAGTTCCATTTAGAATTTAATCAGTTTATTTATCTAATTCAGTAAAATCAATTAATTTTACAATTTGTCATTTATATGTTAGTTCTATATACGAAAAACAAACATTCCCATTCCAACATAATAAAGATCAATGAACCGAAATGGAGTCTGTCGCGTCTTGCCTTAAATCTAGAAAAAAACTACACAGCAAATTGTTTTATGGCGTCACGCGCCCTTCAACCTCATCTTTTCCAATTTCCCCCTAGTCAATATGGAGAAAGTTGAAGATTTTTAGGAGTCGACGTCTTCTCCTTTCACACGCGTTTCCACCTACGCACACAACTACATAAATCCCCCACGCATTTGCACGGTATTTCCTAGCAAAGCTTTATTGGGTTATTTCAACTCGTAATTTCCTTTCTTTAAGCCCTCTCCCTCCTCCTGTGTATTGTATCTGGCATCTCATTTGGGTGGACTGGTTTAATTACTTTGTAGACAATTTCAAATTTATTAGTGACTCAAATGAGACTGTAGTTACTCTGTAATGGGAATACAACATGTGGATGCATGCGCATATGCCCTACACAATAAAATCTATAATTACAATTTATTTGTGTTATAATATATGCTTGTATACAAGAATTCGTATGTACGTATACCTATACCGCTACGTGTAGTCTTGTTAATTTAATTCCCAGTGACTACTGGGCTTGGCCTCGGCCTCCAAAAACTTATTCTCATAATAAGAAACTCATTTCAAAACTTTTCCTTACACAGCACCACCGCACGCGATCCATTTACTTTTTTTTTGTAGAAAGTGAAAGGTGCTTTTTCCCACGATATGACTATAGTTTTCCCCCTTTCTTTTTGACTAGAAATGACATCCCATCCCCAGTTTTTAAATTACATCAGCACACATTTACATCTCATTTGAAATGTATTATTTTTTTGTTCATTTCTCTCTTCCATCATAAAGCGCGTGTTGAAATCTAATGCCTTCCTATGCTAGCCCAAATTTCTCATACCATCACACAGGAATAATGAGACAGAAAAAAAAACCAGAATAAGAAAACTTAATTCAAAGAAATATGTACTGTACAATAAGCCCATCCTATCAAATGATAATACTAATCCTTCCATCGCGTCGCCGGTTTCTCACATTTATCAGACTCCAATTCCTTTTCCAAATTGCAAAATATTCTTCATTTCCATCACAAAATAATTACAAAAAAAATTAACAATCCTTCCCACTCCAAAATCTGTCAACCAAATTAGCTCAATCATTCAGAAGATAAAATTTCAAAGGAAAAACCAACACAACATCATTAGCCACGCCCATTCCTGGCACGTACCTACACTTTGTCCATATGCTATTTTCAAACCAAAATAATTACTTTCCTGCAAATAAAAATGAAATCCAGCCAATCCATTGAAGTACTTTGTTGCCTAGAAACTCAAGTAGTGAAATTAGTTCGTCTCCGTCTCAAGTTTCCCCCCTTTAATTAAACTCATGGATCCATGGTGTAGTACCTACCTATAGTCTAATGTGTTCAAATAAATCAATTCAGAAGAGGAGAGAGATTCTCTTGAGTGAGTGAGTTAGTAAAGTTCTCCATCCAATCCTAAACTTCAACACTTTCAACTTTATCACAAATCCGAGGGATCCGGTCGTATCCAAAACAATTCCCACTCAAAATTTCCCTCCTCACTAGAGGTGAAAGTAAAGCAAGCCAAAAGCACTTCTAATAATTAAATACACACTGTACTTGATGCAACCTGAGTAAAAACTCGGGTACATCTTCTGGGAATTTCGTCTGTCTGGAGATGATCATTTCCCAATTCCCAGTATTTCAACTTCAAATGAACTAAATGCATTGCATTGGAAAATACAGCACTGCACTTAAAGTTAGTCTAATTATAAGAGGTAAATATGAAAATTTTCCAATACCTAATACACAGAAAATTGTTCTTACATCAAATTACACTAAAATCCGTCCATATAAACCTATGTTAACGAGGATGGCTTATTTTGCATGTATTAATGCCACTAATGCTAAAAATCCCTACCTATATGCATTATCCTCATTGTTAAAAACCTTCATCTACCATTCACAAAAAATTTACCAATTCACACAGATCAAAGAATTGAATCAAATGCAACTTGAAAGGTTCACAAGGTCATAGGTCACCTCAAAATCCCTTTTACTGTTACTACCAATAATTCAGTAAACGGATAACATGGCATTCAGCCGGCATAATCTCATCCAATTGTTCCACACCACACAAGACAACCCCACCTGAATTGTTTTTGAGTTGATGATGATGGAGGGAGAGTTCAAAAACCCCACTTAGGAAATGAGGAAGTAAACAAATCCACAGCAAAGGAATGAACTGACTATATAGTTTTTTTTATTATCTAATCACTATGTAATGGGGATTTGAGTAGAGCGGGCCAAACCCCTTACCATGTTAAGTGATGTAATCCTTGATTACATTTTTTCATTAAAGTTGGTCACACATACACAATACGGAGTTTGCCAATAAGGAGCGGCTTTAAAAAAGCTATACGATATAACGTACCTCAGGCATCCGGTAATTGATGACTAGCATTTCTCCAGACACACGTGCTCTTTTGGATGTGAGGGCAGCTGTGAGGGTTTCTTCTGTCACGCGGAGAAGATTTGAGATTTGTCGGACCACTTGGGGATTTTTGACCAGAACTGACTCATCATGATGATACGAGGACTTCTTCGGTTGGAATTCCACATTTCCTGTCATCAAAATATTACATATGAAAAAAATACATATACATCATCCCAAAATTAACAGTACAAATAAATGTGTGCGTGGAAGAGATTAATATCGGGACCGGCGGGTGTGTAGTAACGGGTTCTTCAAATTTTGAATACTCATGTGGTTAGCCAACCATGAACTGTACGTGCGTATATTTGACACATGCAAATAGTATTATAAAAAATGATATATTTGCAAAGAAATTGTACAAAAATCTTAATATTTTGATAATCTACTCATAGTTTACACTAACTCCTCCATATAAATATTAATTTCAGCATTTAGAGCTAGAAGAATACAGGTATTTGCAAACATCAACATTTATACAAAACCGCCATGCAAATTCCGGGAATTTACATGCAAGAATTACTGCCAATAATAAGCTGCATGATCGTAATAATAATGCACTTTATAAGGTACAATGTCGTAATCCTAGTTCTCAAAGAGCCAATCAGACGTTACAATTTCACAATTTCCCGTCATTGCCATATCACTCAGAAGCGGTAATGCACAAATTGAGTCAATTCCTATCCCAAAAGTAATTGACAGGCAAATGCTTCCAGACAATACAATAATCCAATGACCCAATTCCAACAAGGCAGCTAAAGCGAAACGTTCACACTGATCGCGCGAGTCTTTAAAAAAAAACATCAATAAAATTTACAAGCAAGGCGTCGCGGTGCGGCAAATTAAACTATGTAGATAACATTAAACCAATGCACTAGTATACGTATTATCTTGTCATACATTACAATATGTACCTCCAAGCTATACTTACACCTGTTGAAATACATGCGTGCGTATACACATGTAAATTGCAATGATGCAAATAATTCGATCGCAAAAATGTCTAATCGAATCTAATTAAGCGTGTAAATTCGCTGTTTAACTAGATTGAATGTGTTATCTCGTCCTTTGCTCGTGTTAACTCAATGCATGCATTAAAAGTGAATTTGTATGTATTGCCGCCTTAGCCATAACACTGTGTGGCACGGCTGTAGTGTATAATTTCACAATGCACTTTTTCTTCCTTACTACCAAATTGTAGGAAATACTTAAATGTATTAAACTCAGGTCAGGTAGTGCGTAACGCTAACCACACGTGGAGTACGTGGAAATGTCATAAGGAATGCAAAAATGTCGATCAATCAATCCATGATGGTTTGATTATGTATTCTACATGCGCAGGCGCAATCATTCAGTATTTACAAAACCATATAACATATACTGATACAGTAAAGAATACTTTAAATCATTGAAAGCAAAATTATTACTATACTATAAAATTTAAATGATCATATAAATACCAATAAAACCCAAGAATTTACGTATTGATTAAGATGAAATATCCCTTATTATAATTTTCTACTTAATCTAAAATAGTTTAATCCAAAGATCATTAGATATAGTGAATAAAAATGGAAAACCCATGCAATATCGTGGAAATGTCATAAGGAATGCAAAAATGTCGATCAATCAATCCATGATGGTTTGATTATGTATTCTACATGCGCAGGCGCAATCATTCAGTATTTACAAATCCATATAACATATACTGATACTGCAAAGAATACTTTAAATCATTGAAAGCAAAAGTATTACTATAAAATTTAAATGATCATATAAATACCAATAAAACCCAAGAATTTACGTATTGATTAAGATGAAATATCCCTTATTATAATTTTCTACTTAATCTAAAATAGTTTAATCCAAATATCATTAGATATAGTGAATAAAAATGGAAAACCCATGCAATAATAGACCACGCACGCATAATGTCATAAAAACAATAAGATAATCAGGAAACTGAGGCGGCGCGTGCCGAATCCCAAAAGAGAAGAACTTTGCATTAACATTTCATTTCATTACTTTTCACTTCTTCTTGCAATTGCCTGGAAGGCGATTCAAATGTTTCAAAGAGACAAGCACTACCACAAGGTTGCCCAGGAGTATTAAACCACGATATGGACTACATCCGTAGTTATAAATGAAGAATGAATTCTTCAATCTGTTCCTACTCCCTACTCAGTCAGCTAAAGGATAAAAGATGGATGGGACATGTCAGGCCCTGGTTGCAGACCAATAACACACACCTTCAGTCTCCAAAACAAGTATGGTTCTAGGTATTAAAACCACTACTAATAAACCACATATAATGCACACATGTATCCAAATATAAAACAGGATTGTGGTTATAAAATCTGTCTGTTTGATTAGTTGGAGATGTCAAAGTTCAAAGATCCTTATTTCAAATTTCTAGCTCGCATGGTTAAGGAGCTACAAGCGTTTTAAAAGTGGTCTTTAT
Source organism: Orthonychiurus folsomi (assembly GCA_036851895.1). NCBI lineage: Eukaryota > Metazoa > Arthropoda > Collembola > Poduromorpha > Onychiuridae > Orthonychiurus > Orthonychiurus folsomi. The sequence goes on along the minus strand of JAAXYW010004048.1, from coordinate 2,926 downwards.
AGGCCGCCACACCCTCTGTATAAAACAGGATTGTGGTTATAAAATCTGTCTGTTTGATTAGTTGGAGATGTCAAAGTTCAAAGATCCTATAACAAAGAGTGTACAAATCAGCAAATTTGCATATTAGAAATCTCAAGGTATAGATTTATTTCTTGATGTATCTTAAGAATATGAATAAAAAATCCAAACTGAAAAATTAACTGTGCATCAAATTTCATCAATTTGTAAATTAAAACATCACGGATCCCTTAATTCCATTAGAAAAACTTTTACAAAATTATCTTCCTATAACTGAAGCCTTTTAAAAATCCATCGATCGCCGCCAATTCCAATTAGTAATTTCCTACGCGTCGTCCGTCCGCGCCCTCATTTTCTCTCCGTATCAAAGGATCGTCTTCTCAACTCATACACTATGTGCAGCAATTTTTGCAATTAGTTACACCTCCCTGCTTGAGGTAATTATGTAAAATCACATACATACATACGCCACCATGCAATTTCCAATCTTTCTTAAAGAAGCGTGCCAACCTTTAGCACCGCATGGCATATAACCTTAACATTCACCTTTATAATAATTTCGTACTTCTACTTTCTTTTCTAATTCAAAACTATCAGGTAATTATAAAAAGGACTGTCTGTCCCCTTACCATTAGTTAAAATATTGCACATGCAAAAAAAAATCTTTGCTTTCCCTTCCCCCCAATCAAATCACTCACCTAGAAGAAGAACAGCTGAAAGAACGCAATAATAATTTCCTTTGCTTGTCGGCTCCAAAACCCACCATCTCCATTGACTGTTTGAGACGTGAGAATTCATAGCTTTCATCTACCCCTTCCAGTGTGTAACAGCCACTCTGTAAATCACAAGAAAAAATAAATCAAAATCATTAATAACCATACGTACGTATATCAGTAGAAAATATTTAGATTAAATAATTATCAAATAAATGCCAATTCGTGTTCGTTCATTGGCCTCAGCCTCAAATGCAAAATGCATGCATACATTCATTTATTGCAAATCTTAATTACAGGGTTCATAAATGAGAGTCTTTGCCTGCCATGCCCGTCGTGCATCGCATTTTCCAAATCCTTAAAGACTATAATTATTATTTGCAAAAATAATCAATTCAATTCAATTGGGATTGGAGATAATGGGGTTACGCATGTAATTAAAATAATTTTAGCCATCTGCATTTGCTATTATACACAAAACTTCAAATCCCACAATGTAATATTAAGCACAAAATGAGTACAATTTTATGCATTAACTCAACTAACCCATATCCACCACATAGAATTTGAATTTCTACAAAAACCCGCCCTATAAAAACACAAATTTGGTCCATGACGTGATCCAGGGTCAAGAATCAATACAGGGCATTACAAATATCCAAGATAAAACACCGTGTAAGTATAAGAATGCCCGTATACAGTAAAATGTTCACACATCCACACAAAAAACGGGTATCCAGCATTACATTAGCCTGACCATAACCAACCACACATATTAATACCAAATAAAGCACCGTCCCTTGCCACGCCAGACGTCATCACGTCACGTCAAAGAAAATGAACTCAGAAAACCTGATGTACCAAAAAAAAACGGGTGACCTAGCTGCCCGTCTGCGTCTCCATCATAATCATCTCTTCTGCAAACATTCCATTCTCCAGTCTCCCCTTCATGGATTTCCACTTACCTATTTTTATTACATATATTCCACAGACAAGATAGAGCACGAAGTGGAAGGTAAGGGCCGGGCTATTGTTCAAATATGTCAAGGAGTCCGCGCCGTCCGCGGGAGGATTTAAAATATAAGAAGAAAAAAAAACTTGATAAAACAGCTTATCACAAGGCAACCACTCCACTTTTTCCTCGTCCTTCTCATCATATCATTTTTGTACAAAAAAAAGATGTTGACATTCCTACGCTACACTACGTTGTACATAACCTGTGCTTATGTGTCGTCATTTTTGTTGTTTCCAAGTATAAGTGTCCCCCTCCTATTTTTCTTTCTACTTTGACATATTTTTAACATGGTTTTCCTTCTATGTACTAAACATAAGGAAGAAATCTTTGATGGCCGCTTGGATTTTGGATACATAACGTGAACGTCGTAAAATATAAGTAATCATGCTGCTATACCTTAACATTACATGTATGTAAATGGGGTAAACTAAAAGTAGTTCGTTTTATTCTTCATTTTCCTAGGTACATATGTAACTTCCCCTAAAGGAAACTAAACAAAAACTAATTTTGACTTTCCAGGGAGTTCTGTTTCCGACACTTTCGATTTCCTTCGCTAGGGACACTTCAAACTAAACCATGAGCTCAGCTGATGTTATAAATACGGGTACATATATGCTCAATAATGTTAAGTATATCCCACATCTTGTATTACTTGTACCATTTACTTCCATTTTTCAATGCATTATATGTGTAAATTTTTATACATTTTCTAATACAATTTTGGAATTTCTATCCAATTTATTTGAATATTTCCCTCTCTTCCTTGACTCAAACCTCTGTACAAAAATTGTTTGTATTGTATAATGGCAATGCGGAGCCAATAAATTCTTCCTCCTTTTGACTGCAGTAGCTCCCCATCCCTTAATTTAAATTCACATCAAGTCTTCCTAATGACTTCCAGCAGTCCCACACAACATAATTTATGTCTCCTACATATAATTGTAACGCCTTGGCCTTGGCAGTGGTGAAAATATTCCTCCATCCTTCATTTCCATAGCATACAGTAGGAGGAAAAATTATTTAGCCACCCTGAATATCATTTTCTCCGGCGCGTCTTGAGACATACAAATTTCAAACTTTGCACATACGTAAAAAAAGCGATTTCCAAATTTGGGCCACGCTCCATTTGCGGATATCAACAAAAGGTCAAAGGTCAAAAATTCTGGCCCAAAAAGTACTT
>JAAXYW010004047.1:0-10085 GCA_036851895.1 Orthonychiurus folsomi | reverse complement strand
AATTTCGGCAAATGCATGTTTGCAAGCAACACGGCAAGTTGCAGGCTCAACACAGTCCAAGATGCTGAAGAATGGGAAACCTGCCCCGCTACCTGTGAAAAAGTATTGTATATTTGTTTAAATAAAAACATTTTATTTCGACGTCCAGTCCAGGCATTCCCAGCACAGCTTGGACTAAAATTTGGCTGGGGAATGTTGGGACCACAGTTCACTTGGCCCTCCGTCCCCGTTTCGCACATGTTTTAAAACTTCAGAGCGAATATTCCGCTGTTTCGTATTCTGTCTGTGTGCTCTGCTAAGCTGTGAACATCGTGTCAGGTCAGGTCACACAGATTTTTGCTGGGTGTTTGTTTGTAAATGAAGTCATAACTTGATGATCTAAATTTGATATTATTATTCAGGATTCTTTGGCAGGAGGTGAAGTTTAATACCCTGTTAATTTGGCATCGGATTTTGTCGTAAGGAATTGTCAAATTATAAATACTCGTCAAGATGGGGAAGAAACAGCATCAGAAGGACAAGATGTAAGAACAATGAATTAATTGCTTTTATATTCATGACAAATAATATTTTTTTTTACAAACTGCAACTTCTGGGCTCCGAGAACGAAATTGGAGCATCCAGCAACTGTTTGCTAATGATTGTACCTACGGACGGACTGTTATTTTATGACGGGTAAACTAAATATTTGTTATTTGTGACCAGGTATTTGACCACTACAGAGTGGTCAACATTGTATGGAGGAAAGAGACCGGCTAACATGGGTGGTGCCGCAGAAGCAAACAAATTTCGACGACTTCCCTTTGATCATTGTGCTCTATCGTTACAACCTTTTGAAGAGCCGTATTCTGATGCACTTGGGAATATATTTGACCTGATACCTCTTCTTCCATTTCTCAAGAGATATAAATGTAATCCCGTCACTGGAGAAAAGCTGGACGCCAAGACCTTAACGAAATTGAATTTTCATAAAAACAGCGAGGGGAAATTCCATTGTCCAGTTATGTTTAAACAATTCACTCCTAACTCACACATTGTGGCTGTCAGAACCACTGGAAATGTTTTTTGTAATGAGGTACATTTGGATTTTGATTTATGCAAATCTTTGTTAGGCATGTTTTAATCACTTTGTTTTTTTCTTAGGCCATTGAGGAGTTAAATATTAAAGCGAAGAACTGGAAAGAATTACTTACAGATGAGCCATTTGTCAGGACTGATCTTATCACTATCCAGGATCCAAATAATTTGGAAAAGTTTAATCTTACCAATTTTTACCATTTGAAGAGGAATTTGCGAATTGAAAACGAAGGTAAATGAGAAGAATATTTTTCTTTTGGTGGGAGCATTTACGGCACCACCGCACATGCTAATCGGCTCCACAAATTCGGAGTATCACAGCCACTTTCTTTTGATCAGTACCATTTATTTATGTGTTTGACTTTCAGAACTGGAGAGAGCAAAACATGATCCTAATGCTCGAATAAAATCTAAAACTTTGGGGACAAAAGAAATCATGGCGGAATTAGATCGGGACTATAAGGAACCGGAAAAGAAGGAAATTGTGCAGCAAAAGGCGAACGCCGTGAATGCTGTAAGTTTGAATTAATAAACTGCCTACACCTGGAATTGGATTCATTAATGGATATAGTAAAACGTAGAATAATCATTTCAGGCACACTATTCAACAGGAGCTGTTGCGGCAAGTTTTACCTCTACTACTATGGGAATTAACACTGTTCACGAAGCTGCAATAAGAGACGAAGACTCTGTTCGCTATGAGAGAGTAAAGAAAAAGGGTGAGAAGGATAGAAGAGAGAAAATGAAAATGTACAATTACTTAAAACAAATCATAACAGCGCAACTTTTTTTTTACATATATACAGGATACGTTCGAGTTTTGACGAACTGCGGGCCAATTAATTTTGAATTGCATTGTGATATAGTCCCGAAAGCGTGCGAAAATTTTATTCTCCTTTGCAAACGTGGATACTACAACGGAACTATGTTTCATCGATCAATAAAACATTTTATGGCAAGTAATTTTACGCCACAATGTCATTTAGTTTTTAATATTTGTATTTTTAAGGATTATAATTGTTGTTTATTTAGATCCAAGGAGGTGACCCAACTGGAAAAGGGGCAGGAGGGGAAAGTGCATGGGGAAAACCTTTTGCAGACGAGATTCGTCCGAATTTGCATCACGACGGAAGAGGGGTTCTTTGTATGGCAAACTCTGGACCTTCAACGAACTCCTCTCAATTGTGAGTAACGCACTTTCTTGCCAAAAGGCAAATCTAGTTTCTTAAACTTACATTTATATAATATGTTTTGTTGACACAACAGTTACATCACATATCGTTCTTGTAAGCATTTGGATGGAAAACATACCATATTTGGCAAAGTTGTTGGTGGAATGGAAACTCTTTCTGCAATGGAGAAAATTGAGGTTGATAATAAGGACAGACCTGTTGAGGACATTGTATTAGTAAGGGCAGAAATATTTTCAAACCCGTTTGAGGAAGTAGACGCAATTTTACAAGAAGAAAGAGAAAAACTGAGTGTTGCTGCTGAAGAAGAAAATGATCGCTTATCCGGGAAAAGTATTAGCAAAGCCAAATCCCTTCCTGTAGATTTTAAGGTCTACAGAGAAGGTGTTGGTAAATACATAAATCCCAAAAGAAAGTGAGTTCTTGTGTCTTAAATATAAATTTTGACAACATTAGTGTTTTACCAACTAAATTGTGTTTTCTTTTCTTCTATTTGATGCCAGATTGGAACATGATGTTGAGCCCTCCAGTTCGAGTAGCGCAAATGGGACTGAGCCTGGTTCTAAGAAAGCTGCTAGTTCAAAATACGAATTCAACTTCAACAAATGGTGAAATACTACTTCTTGGAGATTGACGAAACCTGAATTGGTTGTGTATTAGCATCAGTTTGGTTGAGTCATGTACTGACAGCAAACATTTTTTGAATGCTTCTGGTTTTGCTGAAACTACATAATATGAAATTCAACTATGAAATTTGCATATTTGTTCAATAAATTTTAAATTTATTTTAAAATACATTATTATTTTATTTTTCAGCAGCTATCATGGTAAATATTATTGTAAACTTCTACAAGAGTCTTATATTTGTACCTGTACTACCTTATAACATCTTGCATATTTGATTCCAATTAGTCGAGTGGTACGGAATGATGTAATTGTAGAATTACTTATAGCGTGTCTTTTTTTTGAATTTATACATTAGATATTTATGTTATATCTCATAGAATTGCAAAATTCTCTAAAGGTGGTGCATGCTCCAGGTTCCAATTAGTGGATCCATGTATATTCTTGCGCTTGATCAGGTGGGGATTTATTCAGCAAGGTGTTTAGGTTTGCACCCACACACGGTAAATGAAGACCATCTCTACCCATTACCTAACCTTGGGGACAACTGCGTTGGGTAGTTATAATGGCAATGGAGTATGTGAAGTGTACATATTTAATGTAAGATTACATTAATGATTAGGTTAAGCAAATGGCATGGCAAGGATAGGATGGGCTTCTATTTGCTGACCAAAGAGTGAGGGAAGGACAAATTCCTTTTTTCATTCATTCTCTATTCTATACACACTGCTACGGCAGAAACTGTCTGTCACAGGTTAAATACTACATTGTTTTAATTTAAGACACACTAACTAGCTAGCCTGGAAGATATCCGAGTCAAATGAATCGGAAATTAACTTGTGGTAAGTGAGTGACGAAGTAGAAGGATGATTTGGCGGCGGTGACTGACTTGTCGTCGGTGGTTGTGAGTAAGAAAATCGGCGGTGAATTGGCAAATAAATGACCAGTCAAGGAAAACTGGTTTGTGGGCTAGTGACGTGAGGTCAGTGAAGTCAGTCAGACAGTGACTCAGTTGCCTTTTGTGGAATAAATTTTACGATTGAGTTATTTACATTGATGCGGAGGAAGAAACTAATAGCTTCTACTACATCATCGTTGCAATTTAAAATTATCGTCGACGGAGGGTAAAAGTGTCAGTGTTTTGTGAATCCGATCGGATAAGTGCGTTAACTGCCTGGATTAAATTGCAGTCAATAGTTGGAATAGCCCGGGATTAGCCATCATGGAGGATTTAAGTAAGTTCTGTCATTTTTTTATTAATACTTTCGCCTCTGTCGCTTTACTTATTTTTCATCTTGAAGTTCTTGCTGGCAGTAAAGATGGCTAGGTGGCTAGTTAACATTTGGTGGGTCCATGGCAAATCTTAGCTGGAGAGCAGTCAGTGCTGTTCACCGTGAATTTTGAGCAGCTATGCCAGAACGATTAGTATCAAGCTTGATCTAGTCCAGTAGATTGAATGAAATCAGACATATAATATTGAGCTAAGACTACCAGCAGCGTTAGCAAGTTAGTGTATTTGTGGTGAGGTGAACAGAAAGAGTGGAATTTTTTATACTAACTATTAATTTTACTGCCAAGAGTTCTCATCTGCCATGCTGAGCTGTCGTGCTATAGTGCTCGGAGCTATGGCTATATGACCTAGAACTTGATTTCTTTGGGTGTTGAATAATTTTGAGAACAGTGTCGATAGAACTTTAGAATATTTACAGAGTCCAGTTAATACGAACGGCACTTCCATGCGACGAATTTATTTTGTGTGATAATATTGCAAGGAATAAATTCAATAGTTTGAATTCGACACACCTCCACCCATCCAGACGGCCGGGCCCTACAACACTACCTATTGTTCTAATTTAACTAAGTTATAATCCAATACACTCATCATCAGTTAAATACTTTGCCGTGCAGCTGTGGGTGTGGGGCTCATGGTTTGTATTAATTTTTGAATCTGGCAAAGTTGTAATGATTTCAACTGCTTTGTTTTTTTGCTACTCCAAAAATTTATCTCCGACGAAGGGGAGAAATTTTAGTGTTTAGTGTGAGTTTGGTTTTATAAGTGATTTATCCACTAGTATCAAATTGTAGTAAAATGGGAGGGAAGGGATTACCCATCATGGAGGATTAAAGGAAGTTAATTAATTTGTAGTTTTTGGGTTGTATCTTCCGTCTTACCGGGCTGGCCAGGCCATGCTTTGTCCAATACCTTTTTTTTGGCATTATATATTTTTGAGAACACTGAAAATATTTGGAATTAAGTTGATTTAGAGATGGTTTAGATAGTCCAGTTGATGCAACAATAAATAATTAGGCCTGAAGTGAAGGGGGATGAGATGGCATGCATGGAAGGAGGGAGTCGGGTGCATTTGATTTTCTGGTTTGCGGAATTCCGCGCACTGGATTTATTTTGTGTGGTTATACTGAAAGGAATAATAGCAGTTTTCATGGGCATTTTCCTTCTCCATACTCCCAAAGTCCCAAACCCCCTTCGGATGCTAGGTGCACTCCCTCATTGGGTTTTTGAAATTCGAGATTTAACATTACATTTATCCAGACATCAGTGAGGCTAATTCCTAATATTCATTAGTATTTAAATGATGCTTTATTTTCGCACTTTATACGAGTAGTAGAATCTGACGAATTCCCCAGGCAAGGGACGGTTCGGATGTTTGCTGTAAAAAGTAGACTGCTTCAATACATCGAAGGGATATTTTTTGTCTTATCGCAAATACAATAATTTTAAATAAATGGACTGTGAAGAGAGTCTCATTACTCATGCTCTTAAATATAAATTCCCTTACCAAAGTTATGCGAAAGTGTGTTCATCCTTCTCCGAAAAGTTTGTCATAATTGTCACATCATAAATCATTACTAGCGTTACAAAATAGACGGCTTGGGGTTACTGGAATGAACATGAGTCCTAGGATTGAGCTAGTCTGCCACACGCACATATTTTTCACAACATGTCACATTCTTGCAATTTCTTCTTTAATTTTCAATCATCCGTTGAACGGTTGAACTCAACATTGCTTATACTTACTGACTGTATCCCTGTAAGGCATGGTCCATGGATTTAGTCACATTCCGAAATGCAAACGTACATACTTTTTTAATGCTAGTGACAAAAGTAAGGGTTCTAAATTGGGCAGTGACGTATTTCTTCGGCTATCTAACCAAAAATAAGATATGTTTAATTAAACTTTATATACTTCTTTGGTATTTTCCACTTGTCGTGCTGGATGTCTTCACAAATCAGAAAACGTGGCTACCTTAGGAATCGGAAGTTGCATATACATGCAATGTTCGCATAATTTACCGGTTCAATTCCACTACCCCATCATTCGGGATTCTCCATGGTTAGATAGATTTCCGTGGAATAGGAATATTATCTCTCCATTCCATTCCTGAAGAATACATTATAATCTGCGTCAAATCGATCCGTGGTAATTACACGATTGTTCGTCAGGGTCGGAATCGCAATCACTTTTGCCCATGCCGTGACAGCGAGCAACGACGACGAGCCTTCCTAGTTTTTTCTAAGCTGTGCTAATATTGGGATTGGACTTAACTGCATGTAATTATGGACTGGATTGATGCTAGCCAATTACTGGCTGCTGATGAGTTGTTAGAGTTTGAAAGAGAATTCAAATTTCACTTCTATATTAATAGCAAATATCCAAATTGTGAGGAGCCAAACTCTAGACTCCGCAATTTACGAAAATGGCTGGGATTATATGAAGTAGAAATTGTTTGGAATGTTCGCCGCGCTACTGTTGGCAATTATTAGGATGGGGATGGGATTGCAGGGAGATGGGTGAATTTGACTTTCTGCTTTGCGGAACTCCATTCGACGAATTTATTTTGTGCACTCATAATGCAAGGAATAAGAACAGTTCAATGATGTGAGCTGAGTTCAGCATCGCGTGGACCAAGTCATCCACTCAATATTCATACACAGCGCAGCCCTCCAGCCCAATCACTGCCTGTTGTTTTAACTTAATTTAATGCAATTCATTTATAATCCAATGCACTACTCTTCAGTGAAACAATTTGGCTATGGGTGTGAGGCTCATTGCTCATATTTTTTAGTGTTGAAATGATGGCTACTTTGTGCCTTGCAGGAGTTTACGAGCAGAATGTGAGGAATTGGCCAGGCACGAGACAATTTGAATATTCTTTTGAATGCCACACACACACACGTCCATGTTTGAGAATATTAACTTTACAGGATTCTTTGAGGACGAAATGCACATAAATTCAAATGATTTAGTTTTTAATGTAGTAAAGAACACTTCCTCCATCGTCCTGCAGTGCTGTCGGTGAAAATGATAACTTGGATAGGAATGTTGATTATTTAATAGTACAATAAAATAATGTGTTTAACATCAATTTTGCAAGATACATACCATATACACGCACCACAGCAAGTTGTGGGTTCAACGTTGCGTTGGGGAACAGGGGGGGGGGGGGGGGAATTGTATTGTGAGTGACGGATCGGATGGGATCATGAAACCTGTGTATACGGTGTTTTCATATATGTTTAAATCGGTTTAGTTTATTCCGACGTCCAGGCCTGACACATACTTTATTATTGTATTTAAATGCGGCGTCCAGGTTTCATGCTTTCAATTTGGAAAACGTTGGATTTGGGAAGGATCCTGTGCCGGATACGCTATACGCTTCTCAAAAATGGTTTAACCATATTAATTGTTAATATGAGATGAAAATATATGTATAAGCTGAACTAGTATTTATAGCCCGATCTGAAAATCAAGTGCTACTTCCCACATCTATGTCCGCGCTCAGCGGCTCAGCCTAAATATGGTTCTGACATTTTATCAGGAATAGTTCATATGAGTCCAAGTGCTTGTTCACTTTCTCATAAATGTATGAACAATATAATAATGGATACTGTATGGACATTTGAAGAGCAATTATTTTATGACATTCGCAATTAGTCGGTCTGTATCCGTAGCTCGGCTAAGCTAATGTGGGGTGAATGAATGCGTGGAGGACATGGAGCTGAAATTCTTGTAGATTGTAGTATTCATCTTGTTAGGATTCAATATATATTGTAAATTGTCATGTTACAATTTGAAAGGATTCACGTTTTACTTCCATCGTGGACTTGGTTAACACTGTGGACGGGTCTACACCATCTTTTGAAATGGTATTATGTTTATATTTGAATTATTTATTATTATTACAGCATCCAAGTTTAACAACATTTTTTTGCACTTTCTATTAAGAGCGTCTGATTTGTTCGAAATCGGATTAGTAGATCATATTAGTGTGTTGGTTTTGGCAGGTTATGAAGGGCGACGGAAATATATTAGTTTCTGTTTTTGATTTTATTTCGACCACTTGCAGTGCATTCAGGCAGGATTTCCACCCACTTCCTGTCTGTTACTTGGCAAATAAGGAAATAAATGAATTCTAAATTAGTTAAATACAATTTTTTTAATGGCTAATATTCATATTCACGAGCGAGCCAGTATTCTGTGAACTACAGTCGTATTAGTGTTTGATTTTTTTGGAATTTATGATACCTGCAAGTTTGACAATTTGCTATATTTGCGTCGTAAGGCAGTTAATCGTATTTTAACTAATTTTAAATTGACTTTTTAGTTGATGTTAATGCTAAACCCTGTTATTATATGCTCAGTTGATCAGTAGTGACCAATAAATTGGTATTGTGGCTTTTAGTTTTATTGGTATTCTCTGCTTCTCTCGGGAGCGGTGTGAGGAAATGGAGCCTGGAGCGGGCGGTGCATGGGAAATTCATGTGCCGTGCTTTTTGCCACTATTTCTCAGCTTGTAGTCTGAAAGGTGTGGGCTGTTTTGTTCAGTAGCTCTGAATTTCGGCATACCGGGATGTGCTGTCTGATTTTTTATTAAAACTTTGGTTAGCCATGCAAATCGTGTTTTATCCAATTAACATCGATAAAGCACTGTATTCTATGCCTCCCCTTGTATTCCAAATGATGTGGGCTGCTGAAATGAGTAGCCCTCCGTATTCGATATTAGTTGGCATGCCGGGAAGCGCTGTCAAATCAAATGTTTGTTTGACATATTGGATTGACCATACTCGCTTTACAGGTGAAAAGGGTTGTTTGGGTTGGGTTGGGAGGTTGATTAGTTAATACTACAATAAAATAATGTTAATTCCCCTAATTTCAACAAATGTTTGTGTGCACGCACCACACCAAGTTGCAGGTTCAACGCGATTAGGAAAAAATTACTTATTAATAAGTGTTTTATATTTGCTTCAATTAATACATTTTAATGCGGCGTCCGGGGTTTATACTCACAAGCGTCAGAATGTGGAAATCTGTAGTGCTGTGCTGTGGGCACGGGTGCTAGTGCTGATCCCCAAGTGGTCCATGCCCATGAATGGAGAATCTGTCAGCGGCGTTTGTATAAATGTTTAAATCGTTTTGCTTCAATCCAACCTCCAGGAACATATAATTTTGTAGGTTTTAAAATTATGAATGAATCAACTTACTTCACACAGTCTTCGATCCACCTATTGATAAACTATGATGCAGTATTTTATATTTTGTCAATTTAATACATTTAAATGCGGCGTTCAGGTTAGATATTCGCCTGTTTACAAGCGTCAAAAGACTCCGTGTAGGTTGTTCTTCTCCAAAGTGATTTAAATGTATTAATTGTTAATATGAAGATAAAAATATGTATGAACTGAGCTAGTTATTTTATTTAACCTAATCACAATAAGAAAACCATGCCAAGTATATACATGTACAATGGAGTTGCATATTGTCTCTCAATTCTCGAGATATACTTCACCGAATTTCAAATTAGGTGATCTAATATACCCAGCAGTCCGTTACGGAACCCTACATACCATTTCCAACATTATTTCAACTCTTACCATTGACCCCTGGTTACTTCATTAAACCAACGATGCGCGGTCACAGGTCAAAGGTCAAGAAAATGGTAAAGTAGTGACAACATTTCTAAAATGCGCATTGTGGTGCTGAAAATTTTAATGCATAAATCATAAAAATCGGTTCAGTAGTTCCCGAGAAAAGCATGAACGGGCATTTCTGCACAACTTGACTATTTCAAAATTAGGATTTTGTTTCTTTGCTTTGGCGGAGGAGTGTGGACGGCACGGCTCCCCGCTGTGTAGCACTCAACACGCACGCATATGCACCATTCATGAAATTTTGA